>VZQC01015653.1:212713-289705 GCA_009823505.1 Rhizomys pruinosus
TGTTCAATCAAGTTGATCAAATGAGTGTCCAGACTACATTGCTGTAGTTTCACCATTCACCCCAATCGCAGCCCTTACATTCTACCATGCCCCCTCTTCCGCAGATTGTTCCCTAGGCTTAGAAAAGGGGCACAGGTGGATGAGAAGCAAAACAGTCTACTTTCTCTGGAGCTGTTGTTTTGGACTCTGGTCAATTCTGGCTGTTTCCTTTCATGGGCTGACAGTTTGTCCAGGAATAACCTTTCAATCCTACTAATGAAGCACAAGCAATTAGATACATACGTATTTAAACAATACTAATTTTTATGGTAGGTTATAGGTAATCTCTTATAAAACCAGTAAAACTGCCTTTTTTAATTGACTAATAGACATAGGAACTGTGAAAAGGATTATTCTCTGTTCAGAACCAAATATAATACTAAAGTCTCCTTAAGCTATGCACTTAAGCAAATATATTAATACAGGAGATCTCTGATATCAGCAATGGATTATTCTACCAAGGAGATGTTGGCCAGGGGATCCAAGCCCCCCCCCCAAAAAAAGATAAAGCCTTCTTGCCTGTAAACTGGGATACCTGCAAGAAGAGAGGTGATAAGGCTCTGCTGTCATCATGGGATTTTTATCTGGCTTGTGTTTGAGAGAGCTGCCAACATACACTCACAATTTCTGTATTTTCATATGTGACACTCCCTTGCTGTCTGGCATACAATGTTTCTTTATAGTAATAGAATCTATGGCTCTTACAATCTTCCTAGGCTCTTTTGCCTAAAGATATCTAGGACTTTGGAATATGGGTTTGATATAGAACTGAGTAATCAGTCCTCTCTGATCTCTGAACATTGACTAATAGTGGGTCTCTGTGATAATTTCCTTCTAGTGCAAAAGCAGCCTCTAATGAGAATGCTGTCTATAGGTACAACAGCAAGTAATTAGCAGTCATTTCAATGCTATGCTCATAAAATTAACTATCACTAGCATGTTCTTCCCTGAGGCTCATGACATATTTAGGCACCAACATTTGAGCATGGGCAATGACACCAAGTGTGGGTTTCAACTTGTGGAGCAAGTCTTTAGCAAATCAGACAGTGATTGGTTACTCCCATAACATATGTGGCACTGTTGTACTAGTAAGAATAACTTACCAGGACGGTAATCATCTTTGCTGCCAGGGTTCACAGCTGGGTAAGATTGATTATTGATTTTCTCCTCTGGTAGCATTCATAACTCCTCTGAGCACTATGAAAGTTAACCGATAGGGATGAAGCTTCCAGGCCGATATCTGATTTCTCCATGTTTTGTGACTCAAGAACAGGTTTTCTTCAGCAATAGGGTCTTACGGTTTGGAGAGTTAAGAGGAATGGCAAGAGCCTGTCATGTTTGGCGTCTATTGGACTCCATTCTCCAAAATTCCAAATAAATTAAACACAGTTCTGAATGTGGGGTTTGTATTTGATAGGGTGAGCTATTTTCTTGAGGGTATTGTTCCCCTTTATATAATAGCTCCATTTAAATTATTTTTATATGTGTATGTTTATCTATTTTAGAAAAAAATGTATCTTACCCAATCATAATGGGTTGAGTTAAGATAACAAAGGACAACAAATTCTGTCAAGGATGAGGGGAACAGGGAACCCTCATGCACTTTTACTGTGCATGCAAATTTCCACAGTCACTGTTATAAATCAGTGTGGTATTTCCTCAGAAAACTACAAATAAATTTTCCATATGACCAAACTGGGCATGTATCAAAAGAACATTATTTCCTTCTACAGAGATGTAGGGTACTTCATGTTCATAGCTGCTCTATTCACAATAGCTAGGACAAGGAAACAGCCTAGATATCCATAACTGATCAATGGACAATACAAATGTGGTTCACATGAACAGTGGAATTTTATTCAGAATGAAGAAAAATAAAATTATGAAATTTTAGACATACAGATAGAGCTTGAAAGCATACCAAATGAAGTTACCCAGTCACAGAAGGATAAATGTTACATAGTCTCACTCATATGTGGATCTTAGCATCAGATTGTTAATTTGTATGATTAATTTGGAGTGCCTGTAGAATCCAGGAAACTAGAAAAGTACCATTTCTGGTGAGTGGGGAGAAAAATCATAAGGGAAGGAACAAAGCAGAACACAAGTGATATGAGGGGCAGGAGGAGAAGCATGGTAAGGGAGGTTTAAGTGGGAGAGGGATGGAGACCAGGCCAAAGAAGAGGTTGGAGGAGGGCTAAATATAGCAGTAAGGATATTTGGCAAAGCCATATGCTTCCTAAATGTAGACAGATTATAGATAAAGATATATGTTTTTCATAATTATGGTAGGAGTTGCCCTATGCAAGGAATTATGCTCAATCCCAGAAGTCATAAGTTCGCAAAATGACCCATTGCTAGGTGTGGTCTACCTCCTCTAGAGTTGTTTGTCAGTGGTATTCCAGAGACCCAGTAAGCAGTATAGGCTATTTCCAATCAGAACCTGAAAGCAAGGACTTATTGCTATAGATATCTCACGTATTGGTCATGGGGCATGGTTAAATCAAGTAAGTAGTCATCTGTAATTTTTTGGTATCTGATTTTGATTGAACTTATGTGCTATTGTATTTATTAAAAACCATCAAGTTACAAAGAGTACATAGATTGTCTTATTGCTTTCTAACAGGTCCTTACTTCTCCAGATACACATCACAGTAGAGTTACTGCATTCTACAAGAATAAAATATTTAAAAATACCTAGAAGCATCTATTTATAAATATTTAAAGGAAAAGAAATACTAATTATTCTGTTTTTATCATTGAACATTTTGTACTTGAAATGAGTCATCATACTCTCCCTTATAAGTATGCAACAATACTATATGTTAGTTTTTACACTATGATGGTTATCAGCAAAACTATTCACTAAATTTTGTTGATATATAGTTATAAAAATATGTGTAAAAAGGTTTCAGGTCATTCCTGAAGTATAGCTGTATATGAAGAATGATTTAAGCACAACAATCCCTAATATTTGTGGTTTAATAGATGCATACCGAGTACTGACCATAACTTCAAGCAATGTGTATCTTTACTAAAAATGATAGAAAAACAACATGTTTTAAGTTCAGACCTTAGTTTCAAAATTTTTAAATTACTTCTTCCACATTCACAGAGCTAGAAAATGACAGAGCCAGGACTTGAGTCTATTTCTTCCGAATCTGAACTCAATGTTCTTTTGAAAATATTTTTATTGAGCTTTTGTACATTTCATGTTACATTTATTAAACAAATTTACATCCTCTCTCCCATCCATGCCACCACTCAAACCCCCACTATGCCCCATACACTCTACCATACATGCTAAGTCCCATTCAGTCAGGAATTTTACCCAGATTTCCCCCTCTATCCACTGGTGTTTATTCAGCCTGTCTAGAGATTTTTTTTTCACTTTTTGTTGATGCTTTGTGTATTTTATACATCATTTTCCAAATCGGTTCAGGCACATTTCCCTTTCCCTTTCCCCCACCCCACCCCATCCCAGATCATGCATTCTGCCATAACTGTCCTGCATCTTTCTCTCAGTTTTTTTTTCATTTTTTAACATTAAGTAGTAATTTATGAGTACAAGCATCCTTCAAGTAAAACCAATTTGCAAGCAGTTGTGCCCAAACACACACAGCCCATGGGTCCCACCATCCAGCTGGGACGGGGGCTTGTATGTTCAATCAAGTTAATCAAATAAGTGTCCAGGCTATATTGCTGTAGTTTCACCTTTCACCCCAATCACAGCCCTTACATTCTACCACAACCCTTCTTCCACAGATTGTTCCCTAGGCTTAGAAAAGGGGCACAGGTGGATGAGAATTCATGGATTAACACACCATCCAAACATCTGTGTCTATACCAAAGTAACTTACCATAACAATTAGTACTGTTTAAATACCTATATATCTAATTGCTTGTGCTTCATTAGTAGGATCGAAAGGTTATACCTGGACAAACTGTCAGCCCATGAAAGGAAACAGCCAGAATTGACCAAAGACCAAGACAACAGCTCCAGAGAAAGGAGACTGTCTAGAGATCTTGTATACTCTCTCACCCAGTTGTAATCAGATTCCAACATTTCCCAGGCTAGGGTGGGTCTACCATTCATTTCCTTCATATCACTTTGGGTCCTTGTCTGATTGTGTTGGCATGAGTCTTATGCTCCACGTCACCATTGACACAAGTTCACATGTGCAAGCTTCCAATGGCCCAAAAGCCTCTGCTTCCCTATGTTCATGGACTAACCCTGGCTCATAAAATCTTCCTGCCCCCTCCCCCTTCTTAAATGGTCCATAATCCATGGGTTGGTGAAGTTTAATATAAGAGTCCTACCTAAGGATAAACACTTTTCAGTATCTTATTTTCTAAAATTTACCCACCTGTGGCCTTCTGTGTGCATCCTTAGAGTAAATGTTCTTAATCACATGGACTTTCTGATTATGAGTTTTGTTGAGACTTCATAGTTAAAAGAAAAGCCTCCATTTCTTAAAAATATTTCTGCCCACCAATAATATTTCCAGTACTTTATAGTCGGGGTTTATTTATGTTCAGGTATTACTTGCTTTTCTGTTGCTGTGATAAAACACTGTAACCAAGGGAACTTATAAAAAAAGGGTTTATATGCATAGGTTAATATCATCAAGTAGGGACAAGACACAGAGTATGACTAGAGATCCAGCAAGGCTTAAGAACTCTTTAAACCTGCCCCTGTAACTTGCTTCCTCCAATATGGCCACACCTTCTAAGTTCTCCCCAAACAGGACCACCAACTACTTGGAGCAGAGTTCACATCCTGTCACTGAGGGAAAGATTATCATGTAATAATGGCTAGTATATGTCAATGGAATTCACACAGTAATTTAGGTAATTTTCACGTAATCTCTCATTAAATACTTTGAAAAATATTCATGCATTATGTGTAATCAACAAATGAGCTACTGGAGCATAAGAACATTTATAAATTTCTGTAAGGATCAGAAAATAAAGTTACGTTAAGAGTGCCTTTTAATTATAAAGCTCAAGGCCTTGTTTGTTTTCTTTTTTTTTTAATTAGGAATGTGGTACTCTGATGTATTTCTTCTGAGTTTCTTTGTGGTTTCAATTAGGGTGACATTAACTTAGCAATTTTTCTGCAATCAGAAGTCTACTTTGTAACAAACAAATAGCAAAAGCAATAATAATGGGTATTTGTACTGTTGTACACTACAGTGCCCAAGTAGCTATATGACTCAGGAAAAGCAACAGATTGTTTGGTATAGTCCCTAATTTTAAAAATGCCCAAGTTGTTGGTACTAGCATCCACATATGAGGGACACCATTTGTCGTTTGTTTTTCTGGGACTGTGTTACTTCACTTAACATAATGTCTTCCAGCTCCATCCATTTACCTGCAAATTTCATGATGTTGTCCCTCTTTACTGCTGCATAGTATTCCATTGTATACATGTACCACATTTTCTCTATCCACTCGTCAGTTGAAGGGCACCTGGGCTGGTTCCAGCTTTTTGCTATTGTGAACAGAGCTGCAATAAACATAGCTGTGCATGTATCTTTGCAGTAAGTTGTGTCTTGTGGGTATATACCCAGGAGTGGTATGACTGGGTCAAATGGAAGGCTCATTTTGAGTCTTCTAAGGGTTCTCCACACTGCTTTCCATAGTGGCTGTACAAGTTTACATTCCCACCAGCAATGGATGAGTGTTCCCCTTTCCCCACAACCTCTCCAGCACTTGGTATCATTCGTGTTCCTGATCCTAGCCAGTCTTATTGGAGTAAGGTGATATCTCAGAGTGGTTTTAATTTGCATTTCCTTAATTATCAGAGATGTTGAACACTTCTTAAGATGTTTCTCGGCCATCTCTAACTCCTCCTCTGTGAAGTCTCTATTCAGATCTTTGCTCCATCTTTTGAATGATTCATTTGTTTTCTTTCTTCTTTGTTTTTTGAGTAGCTTGTATACTCTGGAAATTAATGCTTTGTCAGATGTATCTGCTGTGAAGGTTTCCTCCCACTCTGTGGGTCTTCTCCTCACTTCCTTTATTGCTTCCTTTGATGTACAGAAGCTTTTGAGTTTAATGAGGTCCCATTTGTCAATTGTCGATCTTATTTCTTGTGCAGCTGCTGTCTGATTTAGGAAGTCTTTTCCTACACCTATGTCTTGTAGTCTGCTGCCAAGCTTCTCTTCTATCACCTCCAGAGTTTGGGGTTTCACGTTGAGGTCTTTGGTCCATCTGGAGTTGACCTTTGTACAAGGTGAGAGGTAGGGGTTTAATTTCATTCTTCTACAAGTGGTGATCCAGTTTTGCCAGCACCACTTGCTGAAGATGCTGTCTTTCTTCCATTGTGTCTTCTTGGCCCCCTTGTCAAATATGAGGTGGCTGAAATTGTATGAGCTCAGGTTTGGATCTTCAGTTTTATTCCATTGGTCAACTGGTCTGTTTTTGTGCCAGTACCAGGCTGTNGAAGCAAAGAGCTACAGGAAGAGATTGAGAAACTCCAAAAGTAAGTGGAAATACTAAAGAAATCACAAGATGAAATGAAAAAGGAAATCAAACACTTATCCAATCAAGAGGAAAGGAATGGAAAAAGCCTCAGAAGTAGAATGGAGGAAGCAGAACAAAGAATATCAGACCTGGAAGATAACACAGAACAACTAAAAACCTCAAATATACCTTATGAAAAATTTAAAAATACACAAAAGTGGAACAACCAGGAATTGTGGGAAACTATGAAAAGATCAAACCTCTGCATCATAGGAATAGAGGAAGGAGAAGAATCCCAAGAGAATGGTATTGATCATATCTTCAACAGAATAATAGATGAAAATTTTCCCAAATTTAAAATGGCAAACCAATACAAATACAAGAAGAACATAGAACTCCAAACAGACAAGATCAGGAAAGAAACTCCCCATGCCAAATCATAGTTAAAATGCTAGACGCCCAAAACAAAGACAAAATTCTGAAAGCCACAAGATTAAAACAGCAAGTTACATATAAGAGGAAACCTATCAGAATTACAACTGACTTCACAATGCAAACTGTGAAAGCAAGAAGCACGTGGAGCAAAGCATTCCCAGGGTTAAAGGACTACACATGCCAACCCAAGTTAGAATACCCAGGAAAAGTGTCAATTATAGTTGGAGAGAGAAAAATCTTCCATGACATAAACAAGATGAAAGAATACATGTCCAGAAAACCAACCCTTCAGAGAATACTTGAAGTAATTCAAAGGACAGAAGAAAGGGGCAACTATCCCCAGGCACCTAGGAAGAGAAATTAATAAAAGCATAGCTGAAGAAGTGGAAAACTAGACCAAAAATGTAAATGGATAATAAGGTGAAAGGAAGAAACACACACCTATCAGTTATAACCCAAAATTTTAATGGACTACACTCCCCAATCAAAAGACATAGACTGGGAGATTGGATTAGGAAACACAACCCATCTACATGCTGCCTAAAAGAAATGCATCTTACCTTCAAGGACAGGCACCACCTTAAAGTGAAAGGATGGGAAAAAAATATCCCAAGAAAATGGTACTAAAAAGAAAGCAGGTGTTGCTATTTTAATATCAGACAAAATAGATTTCAAAGTTAAAGGAGTCAGAAGAGACAAGGAAGGCCATTACATTTTTATCAAAGGAACAATAGGCCATGAAGATTTCACAATCATGAATATATATGCACCAAACTCTGGTGCACCAAACTTTATAAAGACAATTCTCCAGGATCACAAGGGACAGATTAACCCCAGTACATTCATAGTAGGGGACTTCAATACCCCACCGAGCCCTTTGGACAGGTCAACTGGAAAAAGAATAAACAGGGAGACATCTGAACTGAATGATATGATACACCAAATGGACCTCACAGACATCTACAGAATATTCTACCCTAAAACCAGAGAATACACCTTCTACTCAGCACCCCATGGAATATTCTCTAAAATCGACCACATACTGAGACACAGAAGAAACTTCCACAAATACAAAAAGATTGAAATAATTTGATGCATTCTATCAAACCACAAGTCAATAAAGCTCATCATTAACACCAGGATAAGCCCTACTATCTACAAGAACACATGGAGACTAAACAAAGCACTCTTGAACAATGAATGGGTCAAGGAAGAGATAAAGAAAGAAATAAAATCATTCCTGGAACTGAATGACAATAATACAACACAACAAAACCTATGGGATACTTTAAAAGCAGAGCTAAGAGGGAAGTTTATAGCCCTAGGTGCTTACATTAGAAAATCAGAAAGAGCACAAGTAAACGATCTAATACTGCAGATAAAAACACTTGAAAGACAAAAACAGATGAACCCTAAATGCAATAGACAGGAAGAAATAACAAAAATCAGAGCAGAAATCAATGAAATAGAAACAAAGAATACAATACAAAAAATCAATGAATCCAAAAGTTGGTTCTTTGAGAGAATAAACAAGATAGACAGACCTCTAGCCCAGTTAACCAAAAGAAAGAAGGAACAACTCCAAATCAATACATTTTGTGATGAAAGGGGAAATATCACAACAGACAATGAAAAGATCCAGACAATCATATGGGTCATTTCTGGTCAAACAGCCACACACTTTAGAATTTGACAGGAGGAAATACATAAATGTTTCAAGTAGTCTTAATTTAATACAAAAGCCTTCATCTTTTATTTCTGGAAAGTCGTTTTGACAGAAAGATGAGAATTTTTCTGAGGATGTTATTTTGGTTATGATACAAACTCCACATTTTGATGCTTATTGTCACCCAGTGATAATACAGTATGCCATATCACAAAATCTGAGTTCTAAGTTAATATAACCATTAACTCATTTTATCCTATTCCTGATAATTTGTTTACATTTTAAGTTTTTCTTTGTAAACATATTTTTTCATATTCATGACTTTTAACAAAGTTTACTTTCCTCATCCTATGGTTCTGTGTTTTATGAATGTTACTGATGTCCTTTATTTAATTATATTTTTTTTTGGTCTTTTTGAGATAGGGTCTCCCTGAAGCCCCAGCTGTCCTGGGACTCACTCTGTAGACCAGGCTGGCCTTGAACTCATAATGATCCACCTGCCTCTGCTTCCCAAGTGCTAGGATTAAAGGCGTGCGCCACCACGCCCAGTTTAGTGATGTCCTTTAAAAGGTGATCCCAAATCTAATTGGCTATTGGCTCTCCCCTTGGAGAAATAACCCATGGCTGATGCCACAAGCTTACATCCTCTACAGGTTAGGAGATGTTATAAGCCACAGTAAGACCCTGTCATATTTAACAGGGGGGAAAATTGTAATTCATGGATTAACATATCCAAACATGTGTCTATGCTAAAGTAACCTACCATAACTATTAGTGCTGCTTAAATACCTATATATCTAATTGCTTGTTCTTCATTAGTAGGATCGAAAGGTTATTCCTGGACAAACTGTCAGCCCATGAAAGGAAACAGCCAGAATTGACCAGAGTCCAAGTCAACAGCTCCAGAGAGAGTGGACTGTTTTACCTCTCATCCACCTGTGCCCCTTTTCTAAGCCTAGGGAACAACCTGCGGAAGAGGGGGCGTGGTAGAATGTAAGGGCTGCGATTGGGGTGAATGGTGAAACTACAGCAATGTAGTCTGGACACTCATTTGATCAACTTGATTGAACAAACAACCTGTCACCCCCCACTGGATGGTGGGGCTGTAGGTGTTTGGGCACAACAGCCTGCAGATAGGTTTTGCATGAAGGATGCTTGTACTCATGGATTATCACTTATAGCTAAAAATGAAAAAAAAAAACCTACGCACTATTAGAAACACCTGTGGACCAGCTTCAGTATGCAGAATGCAATGATCTGAAGTATGGTGGGTTAATCATCTTGTAGAGGTTATGTCTTTTTTGGGAAAGGAAAGAAATAAGCCTGAACGAAGTTGGAAAAAAAAAAATGATAGAGAGAGAACAAAGCATCAATAAAAAACTAATTTAAAAAAAAATATAGAAAAATAAATAAATATAAATAAAGAAAATTTAAAATGTAAATGTCTTACTGTGCTTGGCACACGCCTTTAATCCTAGTCACTTGGAGGCAGAGGCAGGCGGATCATGTGAGTTCAAGTCAGTCTGCCTTCTACAGTTCACGCATGTCCAATGTAAAAGCTGGGGCTTATCAGGGAGACCCTGTCTCGAAAAAGACCAAAAAAAAAAAAGAAAAAAAAAAAAAAAAAAAAAGTATCTATTAGACACTGCATTTGTATATTGTTAGATGTCTTTTGCTAAAAATTAAGATATACAACAAGATAAATTATAATCTCCCACATTCTATGTATTGTTTGTCATATTCAGTCAAAATTTGGTTTTTAAAAAGATACAGCGGTAATAGACGATATATCTATAAATAAAGACTATGAATAATAGATAATTTTGGACCAGATTACAACTTTTCCGAGCAATATTTACCAAAATCTATGAAGGCATTTCATTGAGATCATTGTTGGCTTTATTAAAATTTTTAAAATTTATTTTACTTTAGAAAGTAGATATAGTAATTGAAAATGCAAATGATGAGGGAAATATCCAGATGAAACAAATATACCTCCAACAAAACAGGTGGTTTCTAATAACAAATTATTTTAAAATAAAAATAAACCAAGAAATATTACTACAGCAACACACACAGACAGTTTGTGAGAAATTTTGAAATGAATTAGGAGCATATTATCTCTTATTAGACACCCTGTCCATTTTGTTTTTATTTTTAATTGATGGCTTTGGCAATTCATACATTATTTTTCCAATTCAGTTCAGGCACATTTCCTTCCTTCCCTCCCTCCTTCTTCCCGCCTACCCCTAGCCACCCCATCCATCCCAGATCATGCATTCTGCCATACGTTGCCTGCATCTTTCTCTCCAGTTTTTTTTTTCATTTTTAGCTATAAGTGATAATCCATGAGTACAAGCATCCTTCATGCAAAACCTATCTGCAGGCTGTTGTGCCCAAACACCTACAGCCCCACCATCCAGTGGGGGGTGACAGGTTGTTTGTTCAATCAAGTTGATCAAATGAGTGTCCAGACTACATTGCTGTAGTTTCACCATTCACCCCAATCGCAGCCCTTACATTCTACCACGCCCCCTCTTCCGCAGGTTGTTCCCTAGGCTTAGAAAAGGGGCACAGGTGGATGAGAGGTAAAACAGTCCACTCTCTCTGGAGCTGTTGACTTGGACTCTGGTCAATTCTGGCTGTTTCCTTTCATGGGCTGACAGTTTGTCCAGGAATAACCTTTCGATCCTACTAATGAAGAACAAGCAATTAGATATATAGGTATTTAAGCAGCACTAATAGTTATGGTAGGTTACTTTAGCATAGACACATGTTTGGATATGTTAATCCATGAATTACAATTTTCCCCCCTGTTAAATATGACAGGGTCTTACTGTGGCTTATAACATCTCCTAACCTGTAGAGGATGTAAGCTTGTGGCATCAGCCATGGGTTATTTCTCCAAGGGGAGAGCCAATAGCCAATTAGAAAGCATTTAAAGAAATGTCTCAGTCATTTTTGTTCCTCCTTTAGAAAAATCTTTGTTTTGATACATAGCCCATTTTAATTGAGTTGTTTGTTTTGTTGAATTCTGTTTGTGTGTGTGTGTGTGTGTGTTCTTTGTGTATTTTCTCTATCTGTTGTGTAACAGGTATTAATCTTTTATCAGACATGTAGTTTGTAATGTTTCTTTCCCATTTTGTGGGATTCCTGTTCGCTAAAGTGATTTTTTTCCCTTTGTTATATAGAATCATTTCATTTTATTAGGTTCCATTTTTCAATTGATAGACTTAATTCCTGAGCAAAATGAGTCCTATTCAGAAAGCTCTTTCCTGTACCTATACTTTATAGAATACTACCTGTGTTATCATATAGCAGTTTCAGAATTTCAGGTTTTACATTCAGGTATGTGTTCCACTTTGTAGTTGACTACTGAACCATATGACAGATATGGCTCTAATTCTATTCTTCTACATGTAGATATCTTATTTTCTCAGAGTGATAGAACAGTAATAATTAAAGAAAAAGTCATGTGCATGACTGGCGGGGGGAGTCATGGGAAGAGTTGGAAGGAAGGGAGGGATAAATGCTGTAAATATAGTATTCACATATGAACTTGCTAAAAAAAATAAAAAGATGCATAATCTATGCCATGTAAAGATGACAATTATACATGCAGTTTCTAAACATGTATACACATACACTTTCACCTGAATGCTACTGGACTTCCTACTATAAAGATATAAAGATATTTTTTCAGTTATGTATACTACCACTCATTACAGTAACCAGGAAATGGAAATAACCAAAATGCCTTTCAACTGATGAATGTAACATAAAAATGTGCTACATATAGAAAATGGACTTCTATTCAACTATAAAGGAAAATGAATTCATGTAATTTGTGGGTAAGTGAATAAAATTATAAAATATTATACTTAGGGAAGTAACTCAGTTCCAGAAAAACCATGCTTCCTGTTCTCCTTTATTGGTAGACCCTATCTTTCACTCCTTATATGTGACTGTATAACTTGAAGTGCCTCAAGAAGCCAGAAAGTTAAAATGGAGCATGGGGAGAAGAGGTGGAGAAGAAACTATAGAGGAAATAGTAGGAAATAGGCACTAGATTATATATCTTTTAATTTTCTAATAATTTTCTACTTCTATTTTCTAAGTCTTCTACAGAGAAAACTAACCTGTGTATAATATTATCATGAAAGACATAAAATGTAGGCAGATAATCTACCTTCCCTGAGAGACACAAACTCTTGAACTACACCACCTAAAATAGCCCTGATATTTTACCCAAATCACAGATCAGCATTTGAAATAAGGGCTTGAGCAAATCATCAAAATACTTAGATGACAGACTATGTGAGTTCTTGTTGGAAGATGAGAGAAATATAATACAATATGCAGTAAGCACAGTATAATGGTGCAGATCTCCATCTCTTGGGTCAGAATCCTTATACTTGCAAGTCACTGATTTTATGATCTAGAAATTGCTTATGTTTTCATTGCACTTATACTTTTCATCTTTAGAATGGTAAAGGATTAAACAGTGTTTTATGTCATTGTCGAGACTAAATTTGCTAATACATAAAAGTACTCAAAATAATGCTTACTGCCTATTAAGTCATCAAATGCTACTCCTGCCATTACTGCTATTCCTCTCTATCTAATAAGAATAATGATAACAGCCAGGCATGGTGGCGCACGCCTTTAATCCTAGCACTTGGGAGGCAGAGGCAGGCGGATCTTTGTGAGTTCAAGGCCAGCCTGGTCTACAGAGTGAGTTCCAGGACAGCTGGAGCTATGGGGAGACCCTGTCTCTAAAAGACAAAAAAAAAAAAAAAAAAAAAAAGAATAATGATAACAATATTGTCATAAGGATGTAAAGCTCATTGTTATGGAAATTGCATCACCTATAAGAATGCCAATCCTGGTCTAATGGAAGGACTTAAAATACCTGTATTTCTCATTTCTTTGTGTAAGAGGCTGTAATTTCTCTTCCTCTTCCTCTTTCATTTCCTCTTCTATTTAATTTTTTAAAAGGAGAAACATTCCTTTGTGGCTTTTGCCAGTGTAGTCCAAGAGAGTTCCCAAATTACACAGGCTTTGCCACAGTCCCTGATTGCCTCTCAGAACTTGAAGATAAGACCCTATTGCTGAGGACAGGACATACTTCAGAGACTAGACTTGGAGCAATGGTGCTAGAACTGACCTGGGATACATCTCCCCTGAAGGCTAAGCTCTCATAGCTTTAGAGTGTACTATGAAAGCTGCTAATGAATAACAGCAATCCATGGTCTAATGCCAGCTTTAAGATGAAAAATTCATATCAGCGTCCAGCACGGTAGTGCCATTTTTATTTGGAGGGCAATCAATGGCTAAGTAAATGGACTTAAGGCCACTTGTTAGGATGAAATTCGACTGTAAACATAGCCAAATACACATGGCTGGAGAGGTCAGTAGATCTTAGAGAAATTCTTAAGACTGTCACATCCTGAGGGGAACTTCTTACTAAGTACAAAATAGTTATCTTTATAGTACAGACACGACTCTCATCAAAGAAGCTCCTTTTGCACCAGATGAAAACCATTAAGCGTTCCACAACTCACACCGAAACGCCTGTGAATTACCCAAGCCAAAGCAGCACATCTACAATACAATCTCTACACCTAAGGCTCATGGGACATAGAAAAAGGGGCCAAGAGGACACTGACGACTCTCTTAACTGTCACTAAGAGAGCTCACTTAGGCAACAGTAGGACTGGAAATCAAAAGGTCATAAATGCCAAACTGTGGAAAATAGGAGATAGCAGAGTGCGGGTCCATGGACAGGTCTCTTATATTAAGCTTCACTCACCCAAGACTCAGAGACTATTGTGGAAAAGGGAGCAGAAATATTGTAAGAGCCAGGGAGGTGATGCATGACCATATGGAGTGTCTTACAAGCTCCTGGGACCCTGCTCATATGAAACTACAGCAATGGTGTCAGCATACATAAGACCGTTGCAAAATCAGGCAGACACAAACCCAGCCTGGAACCAGGGAAATGGGCAGCAGAACCCAATCTTGGCTGAAGAAATATTGGCAGCTGATTACTGTTGGGTGAGAAAAACTGGTCTTGTTAAATTGCAGGACTCTGAATAGACTGACTATGGCTCAGTGGATGAAATTTCCCCGAGGAAAGGCCTGGGACACTAATTTGCTACAATAACCCTTAATGCAAATGACAGAATGTATGAATTCCAGCGGGGGAAGGGGACACTGTGGGAGGTTCCCAGTGGAGAAGGGTGTATAGAGGTGATTAAAACTGATTGAGATGATCTATATTAAATACAAAAAATTCAATAAAAATTAAATTAAAAATCCCTATTCTGAGATCACATTCTATATAATTTTAATTTTTTCTGTATCTAAAATTTTAAATACTAATTTTCATAGCTGTATGTCTCTCAGTCATGAAAACAGATATCTCATACAAATTGGACACTTTTAATGTATATTTTTTCTTTTCTATTAATTCAAGACATGAATAAAGGAACTGATGGTATTTCTTATCTTGCAGTTTCTAATGTCAAATAGAAATAAGAATTCAAAATGAAGAGTGGTCTAAAAGTGTTTTAAGAAAAAAACCTTGCCAAACAATCAGGTTTCCCATAATGATGATTTGTGCTCTTTAAAAGCTTCTTTCAAGCTCATTTGAAGACTACTTAGCATTGCCCAGTGTATAATCTCCTCTTAAGATCAAATCATCCCATTCATGCTCAATCGAAGAAAAGATTGTTGGTGAGGATAATTGGGATTTCTCATTTCTTTGGGGTGGTCCAGCCATAAAATGAAGCTATCAGAGGCAAACCAATTTAAACAGTACACTGAATGCCTCACAAAGGAGTTGAACTTCTTTCAATATGGTCCTCTATCCCATCTAAACAAAATATCAACACGGTTTTGAGAACTTTCGCAATTGTTTCTAATGTTTGACCTATTTTATTTTGGTTTTCTGTGTGGTATAAGGGAAGCAATGTGATTATCTGAATAAATGTTAAACTGAAAGGAGATGGTTTCATACTCTTATGGAACTGTTTTTTGTAGGAAATACATCTGAAGATTTCGGGATTTTTCCATCTGAATTTGCTAAATTGCCTTGGTGAGGTAAATATTTCATAGAGCATCAATTAACATGATTACATGACCAGTTAAAAATAACCAGAAAATTAAAGAA
This sequence comes from Rhizomys pruinosus, assembly GCA_009823505.1. Classification (NCBI taxonomy): domain Eukaryota; kingdom Metazoa; phylum Chordata; class Mammalia; order Rodentia; family Spalacidae; genus Rhizomys; species Rhizomys pruinosus. The sequence continues at coordinate 228,496 of VZQC01015653.1, forward strand.
CACTGTATCTTTGTTTGTTACACAATGATAGTATCAAAAAAGAAAGCAATATTATTAATTAGAAATATTTACTATGCTTTCCTCAAAAATTAGTATTGATTTTGAGACAGCAGATGTGAGAGTGCTTTGTATATCAAGAATTTTATTATTTATATTTTAACACAGAATTTAACTGATAATACTTTGATATTTTAAAATGTTTTCATGTGAATTTTCTCTGTGATCAAAAGAATAATGTTATGTTATGGATAATCTTATTATTTCAGTTCACAGCTACATAAATTGAGTTACAGTAATAATTTAGGGAATTTATGACTACTTTTGTCAGTTTTATACTTATGCAAACACATGAAGTAAGTGAAATACCTATCCCCAAAGTGAAATGTCATTCAACTTTAAAGAGAGTATGCACTTTCTTCTTTTAATTTCTTCTTTACCCACACATGATTTGTGAATGTTACCGTTAAAGCATTGCTAAATATGCAACTCATGCTTTTATAAGAATAGAATTGCAAGCTGACTGGCATTTGATCAAGGTTATATTTGTAACAGTAAATGGAAAAGAAAACAGTTCTTGCTCTGATATATAAACAATCTGTCTCTCATTGTAATTTTTTCAAAACCTAAGGGAAAAATATTTAAATGTTGAGGTCTCATGCTGGCTATACTCTTGAGTGTTGTATACGTTTAAATGGAAATATTAAATCTCACCCACAAATCAGGAATTAGAGAATTTATTTTATTATCATTATTGCTTTTATTCTTAATGACCTAGGAAGCAATGTCTTTTAATTTCATAATGTATGAGCTATCATCCTCCACTTATTTTGGCACAAATAATTCAAAATGCTATTTTTTAAGGCAAAGAAAAATGTACATATGTAGTGATGAATGATTTTTAAAGACTGTTGTTTGATACAATGCTGCTGTATTTGTCTTGAATCCAGTAGGCATCTTCTGCCATTCAGAAGAAAAACATTCCTTCTCTCAAGCAAGGTTACTCTTCACAATAAGCATTAAAAGATAGCTTTAAGCCATCCACAATTATGACCTTGACTAGGAAAATGTAAGTTAATAAGGCTTCAACAAATTATGGTCTTTTTGGTCGATTTGCCTAGTGAACTGTTAATTGTAAAACTAAAAGACATTATGTTCAGCTTTCTCTATCACATCTTTTGTGTTTTAACAGTGACACTTCATTGAGTGCAATTAACAAAGCCTAGGAGATTTATTAACACACTTCTTCATGGCCAATGATCCATTCCACTTAAGACATAACACTGTAAAATGCACATTATCTCCTTTTGGCACTTACAATAATGCTTCATGAACTAGGAAGGCATATGTTAAAGCAGATAAAATAGCATTATTAGCTGACAAATCTTACAATTTATTAGACAGTTAATTTATCAGCTTAAAAGACACTTAAAACAGCTGTGAATTTAATGTCTTTTTAATGTATCCAGTAAAACTTGCATAATTGCCTGTTGTGCAATTTATTTTTAGCTATGTTGCAAAATGTCTGCATTTACTGTTTACATCTTCTTTAATTTTTCCTACAAGGCTCATCACATCGCTGCCTGAGACCTAAGAGTGAGGGCCAATAATCAGACAAAAAGCCTCTGCAAACAAATGGTTCCCCATGAATGAACTATTCAAAAGTGCATGCTGCTTGGGACACAGGGATTGTTAGCATTTTATCTCCACCCCAAGGGCAAAGGCAGAAACTCAAAATAAATAAATAAAATGCAGGAATAAACCAAGGTGCTCAAATCAGTATAGTCTGTTTCAAGTCATCACATCCAAATCAGGCACCAACAGACTTTCTGAATATTTGTATTTGAAACTCATTCTGAAGTACATGTATGGAGCAGTATGAACTAACAAGGGTTTTAGACTACATTAGTGAAGTTTTTTCATTTTATAATTAAGGTAACAGCTCCCTACTGATCAATTGGTTTGTACCTAACTACTGCACTAGTGCAGGCACACCAGAGAAAATTGTGAGAGATAAAACACATTCCATGGCTTTGATGTGTCTATTAGTTCTATTTGTTTATTGCTCTTTGATTTAATGGAACCTTTGTGAAAGTGTTCTGTTTTCCACAGAATCTTTCACAATAATGATGTCTGGGGAAATGAAACTAGTTATTATTAAAGTAAAAAGACAAAACGTGTATGTTGCGCCTAATGAAACAACAAGGAAAAACGTAATCTTTGCTCTTAAGGAGGGCTTGCAATGGCCAATTATGAGAGTGCTGACTTTTAGCTCTAAAATCCAATTTGTTTCCCCATATATGATGTGAAACTGTCCACAGCTAGGAGGCTGAGGCACACACTCACTTATTTGATAATAAGTATCACCCAAATGAAAATTTTCCTTTTCTTCCTTAAAGGCTTCTAATGATCTCCTAAGTAAATCTAAGTTTTTTTTAACTTGATCACAGAACTTGCAATTATAAACAGAAGAGAAAAGATTTGTATTTGTATACACACGTGCATCGTTAAAATAAGTGGCAAAACTTTAGACTTTGTGGATGAAGAAAAGAAGTCCAATGTATTGGTCAAGGTCACAGATAGAAAGAATAATGATAACTAGACCTCATATCTAGTCACTATTTATTCAGTACAGAGTTCAATTTAATTTAAACAGGGAAGCAGAAAGAAAAAATCGTATACATTTAGGCTTCCAGTCTTCTAATTCATATTTCAATGGCAACTGTTTTTCTCTAGGAGCTTGCAAGTGTTGAAACATATTTCTACTTTCAGAGCTTGGAAAGAAGAAAGTTGCAATGAGTTAAGAAGAAGAACTATTATACTGCGGTGTGGAATCAATGTTTTACACTCTTCTAGAAATTTGTAAGTCATTGCCAACTGTAATAGATTGGTCATAAAACTGTACTCTCATGGAAATATGCTCATGTGCATAAATTTTTTGGTCTTTTTGAGACAGGGTCTCCCCTTAGTCCCAGCTGGCCTGGAGCTCAATATGTAGATCAGGCTGGCCTTGAACTCACAGAGATCCACCTGCCTTTGACACCAGAGTGCTGGGATTAAAGGCATGCACTACCACACCAGGTTGAATGTGCATAATTTTAAACATAGAATTTCACAAACTTAAAATGTTTACAGATTCATATTTTTAAAAAGCATACTCAATCTACCGTGCCCCAATTTCTATCATCATATCATATATTTTATGGTAACCATTCTTTTATAAGGTATCTATATAAAATTATGAATACGTGTAAGTATAAACACATGTCTGTATACATGTGCAGTCACATGTGTTTTTGCTCAAAACAAAGAAATAGCAGGGTGTGATGGCAGGCATCTTCGATCCCAGCCCTGGGTGGTAGAGGTAGAAGGATCTCTCTGAGATCCAGGCCAGTCTATTACACATAGTGACTTCCACTCAGGCTTGAATTAGGGAGACCAGATAAAATAAAAAAACAACATTATTGAGGTTAACAACAATATTTACACCCTTTACCTACATGAAAGAAAATGACACATTTATCTGGTTCAGTTTTCCACCATTATACATAATTATACATAATTAGCAGCATATGGTTCCCACAGGTGATAGTCAACTCATATGCAATTGCTTCATCATCTGATTAGGCCATCATTGGGGACAATTTTATACCAATAATGAGAATAATAGGATCATCATTTTCCCCATGTTAGTATAGTCTCAATTTGTTTTAGATGTTTTACTTGGAAAAAAAACAATCTGCTCATTAGTAGTATTTCTAGTAGGAACCTTTTAACAATAAAGAGCCTGAAAGTTTGAAGAACTACTTCAGTCCATATAACATTTCTACTACAAACCTATGATTTGCTACTTAGAAATGGGTATTCTTCAGTTATATACCACGAATTTCTGTGACTCCAACATTAAGCAAAGTACTTAACAAAATTTTACAACAAATTAAAGTAACCTATCACTGCTTCTTTGTGTTTGAATTAAAATAATTTCCTCCCAAAGTAAAGCAAGTTCCAGGAGTATATCTGTGTTCCCTTAGGAGTTAAATCTATGGGAAAATCATATCACTATCCTTCTTAAACTTGCATGAATTTTAGAATGAGAACATCTGCTGAGTCCTTTTGTTCTTGGGAACTGAATTTTCTCAGAATAGTAGAATCTCCAGTGAGCACTGAGAGAAGACAATGTGGAATGTCTAAGGTCTTGAGTTCCAGCCCCAGTTTAACCTCAGAATGAGAGTGTTATATTAGAAAAATGGTTTAACTTGCTTAGCAGTATTTTAATGTAAAAATTATGAGACTAAAAATGAAAGGATTTAAAATTTTTTAAACTGGTATGAAAATGGATGTTTATATTGACAATTAAGTTGGCTAAACCATTTCAATGTAATTTTAAGTTTACCCGATTTTAATGTATGTGAATAATTATGTCATCATACCCAAATTTTTAAGTGACTTTTAAATAAATAAACCTATGCTTATGGAGAATAGATATAATGTGTTGTTCTTTCAGAGTCTGATAATGACTTTATATTATAGACTCACATGCTATATATGCATCCTAAATATGTTGTTCAAGTCACATTAACTTTATGTTCTAATTTTTCTATGGATTTTACAATGAATCATAAACACCATGAGCTTTTATCAGTTTCTTACAGACAATGAAACTAAACATACTTTTACCATATGAGCCAGCAATTACTTTCCATCTTATTTAACTTCCCCCAGGCTTGGAAACAATCATGATTTATTTCAATAGATGATTGACTGGATACAATGCTGCACATTCAGATAGTGGGATGTTACTCAGTAATAAAAAATAATTGAGGTATTTTCAAATTATGAAATAACATGGAAGGTATTTAAGCATATATTATTAAGTGAAGGCAGCCAGAATGAATATGCTTCATACTGACTGACTCCAAATATCTGAGTTTCTGGAAAAGGAAAACCAATGCCAGAAGTTAATGGACAAGAAGAATAAGTAAGAATAAGAGAAAACTGGGGAATGGGGGAGTGAACCTATTTTCATGTCAATTTATACAGGTTCATGTATATTATTATGTATTTGTTCCAAATTTGTAGAATATATAAGATTGAATACTGATGTGAACTGTGCCTTTTGAATGATCATAATTTATCAGTACAGTTTCATCAGTTATAATATGTATACTGTTCTATAGTCAAGGAGGTTGACAGTGAGGAAAGCTGGATATTTGTGTGGAATGAAGGAAATGTATCACAACTTTTCTGTTCACTTAAAACAACTTTAAAAATAAAGTACATTTAAATGAGAACAAAAACATGACTTGCTCAGTGACATCCTAGAACAAATCCAATGTGGTCTCTCTACCCATGTCTACACAGAACATAAATTTTCCATCCTAACCCTAAATTAATTATGTGTCTTCCAAGCAATGTGAAATAATGGGAAGCATATAGAAATATTTAATAATTTTGGTGATTACTATGGGCTAAAATTTGCCATGTCTCCTATTGGGAAGCCCCAGCTCTCTGTATTTCAGAATGTAAATTAATTTAGAGCTAGTAAGTTCAAAGTGGTGAAACTTAAGTTAAATCAGTTAAACTAACTTTATTTTAAAGTTAGTAGCAGAAGCCCTCATATAACCTAAATGGTGGCCCCAGGTAATTCATGAATATTACTGTAAACATAGTTAAATACACATAGTTGAAGAGGTCATAGACCCTAATGAAACAACTAATTCTGCCAGTTTCCTAAACCAATGTAATTTCCTACTCTAGTCTAAGTACTTATTCTTTTTTTGTTTTGTTTTGTTTTGTTTTATTGATGTTTTGTGTATTTCATACATCATTTTCCAATTCTATTCAGGCATATCCCTTTCCCTTCCTCCCCATCCCACCCCACCCCATCCCAGATCATGCATTCTGCCATAACTGTCCTGCATCTTTCTCTCAGTTTTTTTTTCATTTTTTAGCAGTAAGTGATAATTTATGAGTACAAGCATCCCTCATGTAAAACCAATTTGCAGGCTGTTGTGCCCAAACCCCCACAGCCCCACCATCCAGCATATTCACAGACAAGTGTAGGTCTTACCACTCATCAAAGAAGATTCTTCTTGCAACAGATGGACATGACTTAAAAGGTCCACAACTGGTCAAGTTATAGAGAAAATGTGAATATGAGGTAATACATCTAAAATGCAAATTCTACACCCAAGGCTCAGGGAACATCTTGGAAAAGGGGTAGAAAGATTGTAAGAGCCAGAGGGACAAGACACCTGCTGCAAGCTAATCCACTTTAGTCATGACAGGGAAGCTACTCGAATGTTATCTCCACAGTTCAGTAGTTTAACCAGATCTGCATAATGAAAAAAAAAAACCAGTTGGTATGTCAAGGTGGATGGGGAAAGTTAACAGGATTCAACCTCAAGAAGAAGTGCCGTCGGTAATCAATGGATACTGAAATATGAAGAAACAGTTTTCTCTAGGATCTAACTCTTAATATTATATATATAATAAGATTCACTGAGTCCATTACCTGTTCATTGTGGATTATGAGTAACTTCTTAAGAGTTAGATCCTAGATGAAACTGTTCTTCTCCATATTCTCAGTAACCATTATTACCGACGGCGACTTCTTCTGAGGCTTGAATTCCTGTTAACTCCCTCCATCCACCTTACATACCAACTGGTTTTTTTTTTTCATTATGCAGATCTATGTTAGCTGACAACTGCTGGATAGACTTCGAGGGTAGCTTCCTTACATGTCTAGAAGTGTTTATTAGCAGCAAGGTTGTCTGTCCCTCTGCCTACCAATCTTCACCCCTTTTCCAAAGATGCTTCCCTGAAGCCTGTGGTGTATGATTTCATTTTAGAGTATAACCTCATATTCACATTTTTCCTTAACATTGACCAAGTTGTGGACCTTTATAAGTCATGGTCCATCTTTGTTTGCAAGAAGAATCTTCTTTTGATGAGTTGGTAGACCTACAACTGGTCTGTGAATATGCTGGATGGTTGGGGTCTGGGGGTTGGGCACAAACAGCCTGCAAGATTGGTTTACATGGGGATGCTTGTACTCATAAATTATCATTACTGCTAAAAAGAAAAAAAAAAACTGAGAAAGATGCAGGACAGTTACGGCAAGAATGCATCGATCTGGGGATGGGGGGGGTGGGATGGGGAGAAGGGAACAGGGATATGCCCTGAATGAATTGGGAGAAATGATGTATGAAATACACAAAACATCAATAAAACAAAACACAAACAAAACAAAAAAGAAATAGTACTTTAGACAGATTAGAGAAATTACATTGGTTTAGGAAACGGCAAATAGTTGTTTCATTAGGGTCTATACCTCTTCACTATGTTTGTATTTAACTATGTTATACAGCTAATATTCCATCGAATTACCTGGGCTGCCACCCATTTAGTTATTATGAGCTTCTGCTACTAACTTTTTAAAATAAAGTTTAGTTTAACTGATTTAACTTAAGTTTTCACCACTTTGAACTTACTAAGCCTGCTAATATTAATTCTCACATTCTGAAATACAGAGAGCTGGGCTTCACCAATAGGAGACATGGCAAATTCTTAGCTCATATAATCACCAAAATTATAAATTATTTCTTATATGCTTCCCATATTTCACACTTGCTTGGAAGAACACATAATAATTAGGGTTTGGAAAATTATGTTCTGTGTAACATGGGTAGAGAGACCACATTGATTTGTTCTAGGATGTCACTGAGCCAAGTTCACTAGTTTTTGTTCTCATTAAATGTACTATTATTTTTTAAAGTTGTTTGTAAGTGAACAGAAAATTGTGATACATTTTCCTTCATTCCACACAAATATCCAGCTTTCCTCACTGTCAACCTCCTTGACTATAAACAGTATACATATTATAACTGATGAAACTGTACTGATAAATTATGATCATTGCAAAAGGCACAGTTCACATCAGTATTCAATCTTATATGATTCCTACAAATTTGGAACAAAACGAGATAATAACTATACAGAAACCTGTATAAATGACATTGAAAAGTAGGTTCACTCCCCCATTCCCCAGTTTTCCCTATATTCTACTTATTCTCTGCATTATAATTCGTGGCATGGTTTTCCTTTTCCAGAAACTCACGATATTGACAGTCGAGTCAGTATGAAAGGCAGATTCATTCTGGCTGCCGTATCACTTAATAATATAGTCTTCAGAATAACCTTCCCATCGTATTTCAAATTTGAAAATACCTCAATTTATTTTTTACTTAGCTGAAGTAACATCCCACTATCTTGAATGTGCAGCATTGTATCCAGTTCAATCATCTATTGAAAATAAACTCATGATTGTTCTCCAAAGCCTGGGGGAAGTTAAATAAGATGGAAAGAATTGCTGGCTCATATGGTTAAAAGTATGCTTTAGTCTTCATGCTGTAAAAACTGATAAAAGCTCATGGTGTTAATGACTTCATTTAAAATCCATAGAAAAAATAGAACATAAAGTTCAATGGACCTTGAACAACATATTAGGATGCATATATAGCATGTGAGTCTATAATATAAAGTCATTATCAGACTCTGAAAGAACAACACATTATATCTATTCTCCATTCATCTAGCAGATAGGTTTATCTATTTAAAAGTCCACTTAAAAATTTGGGTATGATGACATAATTATTCACATACATTAAAATCGGGTAAACTTAAGAATATACATTGAAATGGTTTAGCTCAACCTTAATTGTCAATATCAAACACTCCATTTTCATACCAGTTTAAAAATTTTAAATCCTTTTCAATTTTTAAGGATTTCATATTTTTTACATTTAAAATNGGAGTGTTGTATTTGAATTTTCCATGCCTCAAATTCTCCATGTCCCCAATCCTTTTCAATTTCTTGTCCCATGAGACATATTCTGTTTCAAACTCTCTCATGCCCCAATCCCCTTTCTATTTCTTATGCTTCTCCTTATTATTCTTAACATATACATATATTTATTAATATACATTCATATATATATATAGTTATATATTATATATATATATAATGATCACTGTAGTCCATACCTGTTTCATTGTATTATTGAGTAACTCCTATATATATATATATATGAATGTATATTAATAAATATATGTATATGTAAGAATAATCAAGGAAGAGCATAAGAAATAGAAAGGGATTTGGGGCATGAGAGAGTTTGAAACAGAATATGTCTCATGGGACAGAAATTGAAAGGGAGTTGGGGACATGAGAGAATTTGGAGGCATGGAAAAATTCAAATACAACACTCCAGCATGAAATTACCAAAAAATTAACATATATTGATGAAAGGCTCATAAAATCCAACCCCTAACTAAGGAATTTTGGAAGATGAAGGTCAATAGGATTAAGTCAGTTTTCTTTAGGAAAGTGGCTCCTGCCAGGGTGCCTAGGCTCTAGGGAAAAGTCCTCCACCCCTGCATAGACAGACAACACTGATTGGACTCAGCTGTGAAAAAAGACATGAAATTAAGAGAAGTCATGTCATAGGAAGAGGTTTGGGAGAAGTTATAGAAAGAGTGGGGGATTCATATGATCAAAATGCTTTGATACAGGTATAAAATGCAGATGTTATGGCTTGAATCTACAATGACCCTCAAAGCTCATGTGTTAAAAACTTAGTGCCAATGATGGGTTTGGAGGAAATTATTGGATCATTGGAAATCTAAACAGAGTATAAATCTGAAAAAAGCTCCCCTCAAGACTGAAAAATGTATTCCTACATTAATTTAAATTTCTGGCACTCAGGAAGTTAACATGGCTCTACTGAGAACTGTACTCATTAAACTTCTTTTGAAAACTATTTTGACACTATAGAGAAGGTTTGGCATTTTAGACCAATGTCTGCTCTTGCAGAGGACTCAGGTTCAGTTCCCAACACTCATATGGCAGCTAACAACTGTCCATAACTCCAGTTCCAGGGGATTTGACATGTTCCTCTGACCTTCACAAGCATTGCATGACATGGGTGCATTTACTCTCATGGAAATAATAAAATATGCAAAAAAAACTAAAAAAAAAAAACAGTTTTTATTTTACGTGTATGAGTGTATTGTCTGCATGTCTGTTGAGTGCACCCGTGTCATCTGATGCACATAGACGCTAAAAGAGGGCATCAAGAAGCTTTGAACCAGAGATACAGGTGGTTGTTAGGTGTGAATGCTAGGAAATGAATCTGGTTCTTCTGCAAGAGTATACACTGGTTTAGAAAGCTGAGCCATCTTTCCATCTCTGAAAATCACACTTAAAATTCTTAATTTCGTGCTAGTTTAGAGCTGAAGATTGTAACCCAGGGATTCTTTGGAATGTGTTCTAACCTGTAATAATAGCTTTATAAAATGAAAATACTGAAAACACTTTTAAAATTCAGACTATACAATTTACATGGATTAATCTAAGATCTTGTAGAAGACCCAATTGACTAAATAGTATCACCTTCTATATTTTTAGTTGAATCCATAGTCTCAGGGTGAATTATGTGATTTTACTGAGGCTATATAACCACTGAGTGTCACAAGTACAGAATGAACCAAACCTGCCAGATACTGATATGTATGTAATTTATCATTATAATAAACTTCTATGGTTGCTAGATTTAGCAAATAATACTATAGAATAGTTTCTATTTTAATTAACAGTGCTGATTCTGACCATTATGTTCAATATTATATTTAGTTTGATCCATGGTGACGATTACATTTGAAAAATATCTGCTTTCAATTAGAATTAGGAATAACTAATCTATCCATATTCTTAAAAGTATAATGAAGAAAGATAAATCCCAGAAAACTAGCTGGAGAATAAAAAGGCTTAAAGATTGTGTCTCATTACACTATTTTCAACATTCTGAGGCTAATTAGAGCTATAATCATCCACAACTGGTAAGTGTATTTTCATTTTCTTTTACTATTTACTAAAATCTGATGATTATAAAAATATTCTTTCAGAATGCATATTGGAAGCACCAAGAACTAAGTCCTTAATGAAAAAAATCTAAAGAGAGACACTATTAAATTTAGGATGAATACTTCTCTGTTATTCCTTCATCTCCAGATAACCTATACACCAGAGGCTCCTAAAAACCAGCCCTCATCTCCAGGCTAAAATGTCTGTGAAACAGTGAAATAAGAATAACGAAATTAGTAATAATATAAAAATAAACAAATCTTGCCCTTTAAGACTATGGGTATCTTACTTTCGAGCTACTAATCTTTGTTTTATCAAGTCAAAGTGTCAGTAGATGATTTTAAGTATTTGATTATTAAACAAAATGAAAGAGCAGCAATGTTTTATAAGTAATGAAAATATTTTCTTAAAGCTGTACTGGTCTATGATTGCTCTAAATTTGGGAACTACAGTTCTCCACAGCTGCAAAACAATTTTTCAACTCTGGAAAATTCTCTAAACAGTAGCAAGTTATGGAGATGAGTTGCCGATGAAACTTTTACCTCAGAATGTCCTTGACCTTCCCAATCACAAAAATGCCTATAAAGTTTCTTGTTTGAAACTTTAACCTTGAACCCAGCTGTAGTTTTCCTCCATCCCTTGTCTTGTGCATTCTTCTAAAATATTTTATTTATTTTTATTTTACGTGTATGAATATGTTGCCTGCGTGTATGTTAAGTGTACACATGTATGCAATGCCTGCCAAAGCCCAAAGATGACATTCTGGAACGAATGTTAAAGATGGGTGTTAGCAGCCCTGTGGGTTCTGGGAAACAAATGCTGGTCCTTTGCAAGGCAGTAAGTGCTATGAACTGCTGAACCATCTTTCCAGCCTAGTCTTGTTCACTCTGAAGTGTCGTACATAATTTAATAATTTCTCCCTGAAAATAAAACCAATCTATTACCAACATTGCTGAGATGAGAGAAGGAAAGGAACTTTAAAGAGGAAAGGGAGGCTGGAGCCCTGTTAGGACAGTTCAAAGAAAATTGAGAGAAGAGTTTATTTGGTTTGGACTACATTTAAATACATTTTCTATGTGCTTTGGTTTCAAAGTGTTAAAATAACCAGTCACTTCAGTAGAGCCTTTACCAGCTTACTAAATGGATTCTGTCTCCTGTCATTGACTCCCCGCTTCTGATAAATTAGGAGTTGGAGGGTCTGCTGGTTTACAAACCTGGGGTTGATCAGTGCAGGCTAATTCACCCCTCTTAGAAAATTCACCTTTGGGCCATTTTCCAGAAGTCATTGCATGGGACAGTGGAGTAGTGGGAGAAAACATGTTGAAGCGATCGTCCACAGGGATAGTCCAAGCCAGATGCCTGTTGTGAATGTCATGCTAGGCCCACCCACACAACTGTTTGTTTTTGGCAACCAATTTAGGCATTTTCCTTCTTATAGATTGGTGCCAAACACCTGCCTGCGGCAGGGCACACAACAGACTTGCCAGCCACCCATGCTTGTAAGTTTTCAGGGGTGGCAGCAAGTACCCAGTGACAGAAAAACCCATACATTTGTATACATCACACATGTTTTGTCCATATTTATGCTTTTAATAACACCTTCAATTCCTTTACCAAATACCTTTCATCTCAGTGAAGTATTCGCATTTGAGTGCAAGTGTTTTACAGGCTATCAAACACATTTACTACTAAGATTGTAAATGACGAACAACAGAAATCTTCCCTAGGATAGTTTTTTTTTTGGGGGGGTAGACTGAAGCTATCCAAACATTAAAAACTGGACGTTTTCATTTCAGAGGAATGTAAAAAAAAGGGTACTATATTTGCAATAGGCATAACATTATATGTTTGATAAGGATTATAGTAGCGATAAAACAAGATGAGTTACTAATATCTGAAAGTAGAGGAATCTTGCCAATATATATGAAATGCTCTGAAATAGAAAAATGAGTCCCGTTTAAGATAGTCTTAGCAATCCTCCAATATACTTTTATTTGTCTATCTTTTTAAAATCTGGGCCTAGAAGGAATTTAAGGCACGCAGGAATAAGACTTTATTAATTTTATATTGCTATCACATTCTAAAGTTTGCATTTCCAGAGACTGGCAAGGCCACGAGGACAAAAAATGAAATAAATTTTATTGAAAATAAAAAAATTCAGTTAATTGTTTTCTGTAAATAAAGTAGTTTATACAGTGTCCTTTTCTTTGAAATACATGCTTTCTGAACTTGTCTGTGGTTTTAACCTGCAATCATAAATGATGAACCTGTTATTAAACTTGCTTGCAGCTAATATCAGTTTATCCCCAAGCATCAGACGCCAGATGTTTTTGGTGAGAAGAAAATTAATGGCCTAAATAATGAATCAATTGAGGAGCAGTGGCCATAATCCATCTGCTCTTTAAGCCAAGGCCCTGAGTCAGGCTGGCTTCTGGCTACACAGAATATTAATCAGTTGAAGAGTTAAATGCAGGACTCAAATCCATTGTTGTGAGATGCCTCCGGGTGCCCCCAAGCCACTCCTTCTATAGGCTAGGCTTTGTACAAGGAATGAATAGACAAACAAAAAGCAAGGGACAAGGAAAGAGTTGTATAGGAAGGGTAATTTGGATTGACTGCCCCTTGTGTGCCCAAGTAGAGAATGACTAAATTCAGGCAGTTGGGAGTCTATGGCAATATTCCTCTATTTGGAGGATAAAATATTCCTTGAACATATAAACCATTCAAATGACAGTTAAATCATTTATTTATTGGGTTTCATCCTATTTGTCATTATTGTCTTAATTCTTTCAGCATTCCCTCCAAATATAATCAATGGTATTTTACAACATGGTCTTACATATGTTGTGAGGAATCGGTTTGTATCAAGTAATTTTCAAATACAGAAAAATTCTCTGAGGACTTGACACTTTTACATAAATGTCTTCCTGCTTTTTATTTTACATTCCTTTGGAATATATGATAGTCAAGGTGTAGAGGAGGTAATGAATGATTTAATCGAGCACCTGCTTGGATGGTAATATGTGACTTGAGTCTTTTAAGGAAAAAAATATCAGAGCTAATTTACTGTATAGACTTTCTAAGGATGATATAGAGCATCTTGATCTTTATCTAAAACTTCAGTTTAGACAATGGATACTAGATAGATGATAGATAAGATACATAGATGATATATAGTGATAGATACATACATACTTGGATACATAGATAGATGGAAGATAGAAAAGTGAATTAGAGTCTCCTCAACTTTCTCAGTTTTTCTAAGAATTTATTGGAAAATGGTGCTACTCATTCTGGAAATTTTAAACTAAGGGACTCATATATTAGGCAAATTCTCTTCTGTTGAGCTGTATTTCCAGTCCTGGAAAAATTTTAAACAAATATCTTCCTTTAAATCCTTTTAATTTAGAGTGCGTGTGTGTGTGTGTGTGTGTGTGTGTGTGTGTGTGTGTATGTGTGTATGTGTGTCTGTGTAAGCATGTGTGTCTATATATATGTATGAATGCCACAACACAGGTGTGGAGAACAGAGGACAATGTGCAGTAAGTAGTTGATGTTTTTTTCTGCTATTTGTCTTCCCGGGATAGGACTGAGGTCATTCAGCTTGGAGTAAGCACCCTTACCCATTTAGCTGCCTCCTGTTACAATCTGTACTAATTTCCTTTTTAAATTCTTAGGTAGAAAGGATAGAAGAAATTAGAAATTGTCGACTCACACATGCAAGTGTACAGATGGCCTCTGGAATGCCAGAGAGTGTTACCAAAGGCCACTAAACCAATAATGCAAATATGGGTCTCCCTGATTCAAGCAAGACTCCACCGTCAGCACCAGCTACACCTCACCTGCCTGGAAATACTGTGCAGCAGAGGCAGCCATGTGCCTGTATATCCCAAATCTAATTGGCTATTGGCTCTCCCCCTGGAGAAATAACCCATGGCTGATGCCACAAGCTTACATCCTCTACAGGTTAGACGTTATAAGCCACAGTAAGACCCTGTCATATTTAACAGGGGGGAAAATTGTAATTCATGGATTAACATATCCAAACATGTGTCTATGCTAAAGTAACCTACCATAACTATTGGTGCTGCTTAAATACCTATATATCTAATTGCTTGTTCTTCATTAGTAGGATCGAAAGGTTATTCCTGGACAGACTGTCAGCCCATGAAAGGAAACAGCCAGAATTGACCAGAGTCCAAGTCAACAGCTCCAGAGAGAGTGGACTGTTTTACATCTCATCCACCTGTGCCCCTTTTCTAAGCCTAGGGAACAAACTGCGGAAGAGGGGGCGTGATAGAATGTAAGGGCTGCGATTGGGGTGAATGGTGAAACTACAGCAATGTAGTCTGGACACTCATTTGATCAACTTGATTGAACAAACAACCTGTCACCCCCCACTGGATGGTGGGGCTGTAAGTGTTTGGGCACAACAGCCTGCAGATAGGTTTTGCATGAAGGATGCTTGTACTCATGGATTATCACTTATAGCTAAAAATGAAAAAAAAACTGAGAGAAAGATGCAGGACAGTTATGGCGGAATGCATGATCTGGGATGGGGTGGGGGGGGGGCGGAGGGAAAGGGAAATAAGCCTGAACTGAATTGGAAAAAATGTATGAAATGCACAAAAGATCAATAAAAATTAATTAAAAAAAAAAAAGAAATTGTCGACTCATACTGTCTTATAAGGACAAATTATCAGAGAATCAAAAGTAATAGAAACAATTTTGCTATGTTGGAGAGTTGGCTGGCCACGTAGATATTAAATCATTGAATAGGCACTATGTTAGAAAAGTGCCAAATAGGAAACAGGGGATGCTAACTATCAAAAATGCCACATGTGCATTTGCATTATTGAATGATATCGTTCAGAAGAAAATATGCTTGTAGTGAAATGAGGGCTAGCCCATATGCTAGAGACAAGATATGGAAGCTTGGAATTCCTGGTTGTTTCAGCTCACCTCAAGTTGCCCAAATAAAATATTATGCTCCTCTTTTCTCTAGAAGGAGAGCAACCTGTATTGATTTAAGAACGATTGCATGAAATTGAGCCAACCTTGCATCTAGAGCAATCATTAGCAAGATAGACTTATAAAATATGTTTTGTACATCAAATGGGCACACAAATAACTGCTCCAGAACAAACACCTTATCATTTTATAGTTCATTTGCTTCCACTTCTTTATTATGGTACATAAAGAAAACTAATGGTTAACCAGTAAGTCCTTATGATAAGACGAACTTTAATGGGAAATAATTGAGAAACAAAAGGAAAGGAATAGATTATGGAAGAGAAGGAAAGAAGGGTCCATGAGAATTCCCCAATGAGAGCATAACTTCTCAAAATCATGCAATTTTTAAGTTTCTTCATGCATCTCTGCCTATTGGAACACTGTGCTTCCCACATGTGTGCCTTGTAACTGGCCAAAGAATAGCTGGAAATGAACTACATAGTTCTCTTCTGTACTGGGCTCTTGCCTGGTACATTGCTGATAAATCCATAAAGACTTCTGCACTGTGTAAAGAAAGTGTGCCATGTGTTCTTACTATTACCCAAAGATTTAATGACTCCCAGAAGAATATGGATTATGTTTCTCAGGACACAGCATTGCAGAGCTATATGTACAAATGTATGCAAAGTCAAGTGTATGTTCAGGCACATGTGCAGGATTTTGAATCCTTGTAGTCTGAGGAAACTTCTTGGGAGGAACTGAATCACATTCCATTAGACTAAGTAAAATATCTTCCGAATAAATCCCCTCTGCTATATGATGTGGAGCTATGACACTCTACACAGGAGAATTACGAAATATATCATTTGAAATCATAAACATTCTTAAGCATTACCCTTCATTTATTTAATTACCACATGCATTTTTTTTTCTGTTTAGCACTCACCTATTCCAGAAGATGAGGCAAGTGAATTATGAGCTCCCAAAGAACCTGTGCTACACAATAAGGCCTGTCTCCAAAAACAAACAAACAAATAAGTAATTAAATAAATAAATAAAATTTTACAAATCTATGAAGACAACTTGACCACTTTTTTATTTTTCTCTATATTTAACATTTCTTTATTTAATTTTATGTGTATGAGTGTTTTGTCAGCATGTATGTAGGTGCACCCATGTCATGCAATGCCCACAGAGGCCAGAAAAGCACATCAGATTCCCTGGTACCGGAGTTACAGGTATTTATTGGTCATCATATGTGTGTACTGAGAACTGAACTGGGGTCCTTCACAAAGAGCACCCACTGCTATTAACTGCTAATTCATCTCTCTCGCCCCTTGGCTACTTTAAGTCTCAGCTGGCCTGGAACTCACTCTGTAGACCTGGCTGGCCTTGAACTCAGAGATCTGCCTGAACCCCTTGGCTGCTTTTAAAACTGGTTCTATTAATTTTCTGATTTGCTTAGTTAGAGAATGAAAGAAAGCAATTATTTTACAGGGCAACTAGGTAGAAGAGCTAGAACCATTGATGTTATTTACACAGATAGCAAGCACAGTGTGATTCTAATAGGCAATTATAACTTCTTAAGTTCTGACACTGACACCTTGGTTGCACAACCATGCAGGTCTGAAATCAGAACTCATTGTGACCAGTTCCCTATGAAATAATTATATGCCCCCCAAAAATAGCTATTTATTTTGAACTAGATATGTGGTGCTTTCTCAGAGAAATCGAATCAGACATTTTTGTGTGTGTGTGTGCAAAATATGGGAAATAGCAAAAGAAATGGTTTTGACAATGTACACCCTCATCTCAGATATGATAATTTATCTTGCCTTTCAATTTCAACATATTTTTTGTTTATGTTATAAAATCAGCCTCAACCATGACAGTATTAACACGAACGGCTTTTCATTCTTCAAATACAGACCAAAGAATTGAATTAATATTGTTTCCTAAAAGTTCCCCTCAGTCTTTGTGTTTTGCATTTATTGTTATATCTTAGTCTAATAAAGATAATGAGTTTGCTTATTTCTAATCTTAGTTTAAGAAACATCAATACAGCATCAAGAGACTTTTTACTGTTATTAAATATTTCTATGTCTAATATTTTCATCTATTTATCACGTTGAAAGAAAAATCAATCATTATATTTCCACCATTTTACTCTTTTGAAGTTATCTTTATTTTAATGTAATTGTAAAGTTTCTGATATGCCTCTTTATCTTTTAATTCAGGCAGCCTTCAAATACGATTTTAATATTTTATCCACAGTCTTTTTGGTTTTTAAAGTGAATATGTTTCATTTACCTTAACTTCTCTTATGGATTTAGTTTAGACTTTTAAATTGGCCTGTGATCAGCTATGTAAATGGAGGTTGCATTTTTCAGTATCCTTTTCTGCTTCGTGGGAAATAGGCAGAGGAGAGTACAGAGCTCATGGGGTTTTCAGTAGCTTTCACTTCTGAACATGTGTTCAGAAATCACATTTTCCAGTAGGATTTCTCTGCTTTTTGGTAACTGTAATATGTTATAGTGGTCTTACATACTTTTTAGAGATCTGATTTAAAGGACAGCATGGGTTTAATCAGGTAAACTATTTTAAAAATAAATACTATAGTTATAATACTAGAACATCTTTTGGCTCAGAATTGTGAACATATTTATTCTCTTGATCAAATGTGTCATCTTATCCGTCTATTTGCTTTGTGAAAATCAGTAGCTGAGTATATATAAATTTGTTGCAAAAGCAAGGTGAAAAAGAAAAAAAAAAAAAACCTCCAACCCTAGCGGCTCATTTCAGTGTTCGGGATTTATTTTTCATTACAGAATTGAGTTTATTTGAAATTTAATGTAAATTTTAAGTAGTACTCTAAAAGCAAACAACTTTTCTCTTTGTGTGAAATTTTAAGTTAAAAAATGGAATTATCTATAGTATAATTTTGTTAGAGGGAGAAACTCAAACAGACCTTGCAGACATGAAAGATCATTTAATTAAATTTCCCCCTTTCATTTCATCTCCTGCTGTAGGTGCCCCTTAGAATTTGATTTCAACCATATTCTTTGTTCTAACTAGGCTAAGAAATGAAAAGGTGGGGAACGTGTACTTATAAGCATTCATTAACTGTTTCAGATCTCAAGATCACCTAAAAAGTACTCAGGAGCCCTTCAGATTTTACTCTTACTTCTCTCCTCAAAAGACTTTTCATCACAAAAGTATCCTATTCTGTTTCCTATGGCACTGCCTCTCAGATGTCTCAAGCATTACCATTGTTTCCCTGTCCGTCGGTTATTATTGAACAGACCGTAATGAAGCTAGGATTTCTATGTCCACTTCCTTCTCTGGAGACCTAATCACTTGCCCCACCTCACAGTGAATATCCCTGTGAGAGAAGTATGGTTGCACTTAGCCTGCTGACAGAAAGGGAGGCACAGAGAAGTGACTGGTGACAGGACTCAGAATATGACCCGGGGCTTCTAATCCCTTAGCATTGGTCCTTTTGTTAAAATGCACTACAAAATTAGGGAACTTCTGGTAATTATTTTCTTGTTCTCATAAACTTCCCTGCTAAAACCGAAATTCCTGACCAGCCCAGGGCATCTATGTAGGTACCTATGGCTGTTATCAAAGGCATTATTTCTCCTGGTTTTCAAAGTTAACTTCAGAAAATGTTTCTTTTCTGTTCTGTCTGTCGCCAGCTCACACTCCATACTTTTCTTGTTTCAGTTCATCCTGCAGCTGTGTCAGTCAGGGAAATTGGCTGACTTTTCTTTCTGTGTTTGTACACTGACAGCACCATTGTAATTCTCATCCCTCACACTGCGATAGTTTCCTAAACAGAATGTTTGCTTTTAGACTCCTTGCTATTTTAGTACATTACCCCAAATAGGGCCAGAAATTGTATCTTTATAAGGGCACTTTTTTCATCCTATGCTTCATTGAAAAAGTTTACATCTCTCCTCTTTACTTACAAATTTTAAAATCAAACTTTTCGTACAGTATTTATTATTGTCTCTTTCCCTACTACTGTGATTTTCATACCAAAACATCTCATCCCATATTACCATATATTAAGGCTAATTTTAAGAGCATTAATAACATTTTAGGTTTGTGAAGTTTAGAAACTACGCTGTGTTCAATTCTCTATTGAACATAGCACTTAAATAGAAGCATATTAGAATATAAAGAAATGTCTTAGAATGAGCAATTGGATTTATGTTTCTATTATTTGCCTTGCTATTATCAAAATTGTGAATTAAAGTATTAAACATTAGTGGATTGGTAAGTGGAAAAGAGATAAATATACAATAATATATCCATGATTTTATAACAAATTTTGTTTTCTTCACTAATATGTTCTAGATTATGCATGCAAAGTATCAGATTCCATTATGCCAAATTAAAACATAAATTTTCTGGGATAAACTTGTCCTCCTCTTCTTCTCTCCCCAAATTCACTAAAATAAATTAGATCTTCAGAAAGGAGAAAACAATCTTAAGGTTTTTTTTTCGTAGATACTTCAAATGGTCAGCAGTATTTGTATTACTTTAGAAGAAAGAAGAAAGGAAGAAAGGAAGGAAGGAAGGGAGATAAAGAGAGAGAAGGAAAGAAAAAGAAAGAAAGAGAGAGAGAAAGAGAGAGAGAAAGAGGGAGCTAGGGAGAATGAGAAAAAAGGAAAAAAGGAAGAGTGATGGATGGAGAGAAGGAGAAATGAAGGAAGGAAAGGGGAAATGGGGGGGTGGCTCTGACAGAAATATATTTAAAATTTCTAGTGAATATATGTATCGGTAATTCATTCTCCTTGAAATGAAAATAATTTACTTAGTTGTTTCAAATACTTTACTACTGGTTTAGTTGAGAGTACTTGACTTTGTTTGATTTACAAATTAGTACAGTATTTTATTCAAGCAGGGAGGAAAGTGTTCACTCCTAGGCCATTCCCCATGCATGCTTGTCAAACACATGCAGTCCAGAGAAAAGTACAGTAGACTTGGAATTAAGTCATTCCTTTACTTCTTGTCAAGTAAAACTATTATTCCTTATTTTTCTCTTGTTTCAGATATATAATAAACTTTTTTGTAGCATACCCTCAAAAATAAGGTAACTATCAAGTTACTCCATTTAATTAACATTGTCTTGTCTCAGGTCGAACTTAGTATTAAGTTCCTTTGAGTCTATAATTAATAAATTTCTTGCTAAAATGAGCAATGATGCACATCAACGGGACAGCTGTAATTCAAAGATTATTGCTGCCACAGGTAAAGCAAATGAACACTATGGTTTGCATTATTAGCATATCTCCTACTACCAAATTATAGGTTTGTATTCAGTGAGGAGGTGCTCATTATAGTTATTGACAACTGCTAAAATACACTAACTTTTGTCAAAAAATTGGACTCACATCTATGACATAAAAGGCAAACATTTGCTCACTGTAGTGGTACGAGAGTTCATTTGCAATATTTGTTAGCAAGGACTGTCCTTCAAAATTCAGCACTGTCTTTTTCACTTGAATAGTATAAAGGAGTTTTATGTTATATTTCAACTACAAAATAACTCCTTTTATATACCAGGAAATTGTTGTACTGATGCTATTTTAAAGAAATCTTTCCCTTTTTCCTATGAGCTTAAATTTGGGTGACATGCTAGTATATGAGGATATAGATTACAATCATATGTCCTTTTACTATCCCATATTAGTGAAGCTTTTCTCTAAAATCTCATTTTTGCATCAAGAAATAAAATTTTAGTTTATGCCCCCTCAAATATACACTTCCCCAAAATTTTGTTAAACTAGTACATATTAAAATGTATGCTTAACTTACATTTGTTTTTAATCAAACCCAAAGGAAGTAAGAAAATGTTCATACAATCTGGACACTTTCTAGACTGTGGTATGTTAGGGAGTGGGAATAAATACATGCATAAAATGTATATTATATATGCATATTCATATTTGATTTAGCATGCCTTTAGCTGACTAAAAAATCATTTCTTCCTCTAGTTTAACTCTAAACTCAGAGTTGTAAAATGTGACCTTATAGTGCAATACATTTTCTGTTTCTTTCTCATTGGGTATCCGTCCTTGCCAATAACTATAATACACAATGGTATGTGGCCAATTTTTGAAGGCCTCTGAGCTAGAGACCAAGTGCTAAGATTCTGTTTCCTTAACTTTTCATATAAAAGGTATATGCCTCAAATTTCCATTTTCATGAAAACTAGCATACATGCTGAGGGAAAGAGGCTTTGAAGTTATCAGAAAGCCTTTTTAATCTAAATGATCTGGACCAAAGTAGAGTTAGCTGTCTCTTAATATTACCCATGGTACTTAGCTGTTCTGTTGCCCTTGTGGGTCAAACTTCAGTGTAAATAACTTTATCCAGAAGCACTATTTGGATGTGTCCCATGTCTGTCAGTGAAGCATTTGGATCCAATCTAAACACAAGCCTGAAACAGACTAGCTGCAGCACACATGAAACTTACTGAATTCCTCTATTTCGAAAGAGTGCTTTTGTTTTGAAATACACATGTGAAGAGAAAATCAGACATACGACATTTCAGTTTCTGTATTTTTTCTTCTCTTTGATGTACCAAGTGACAGAAAATACTAAATTGCAAATACTAAAATTGTCAACATAGGTGAAAGCCAAGTCATTAAACAGGTGAAATACATCAAATACCTAGAAGGATTTTCACTGTATGTCTCTCTTTGTTCATAGCTCTCTCTCTCTCTCTCTCTCTCTCTCTCTCTCTCTCTCTCTCTCTTTCTCTCTCTCTCTCCCCCTCCCCCTCTCTCTGCTACATTTATGCTCATATGAAACGTAGGCCAGTCTTACAGTTCATATGTCTTTTGGTTACATTTAGGGGAGTTGGATGAGAGTTCAAATTCTTTACGGAGCATGAAAGTATAAAAGCTTGCTAATCCTTTTTAAATTGATTGTGAAATAATTCCATTATAAATACTGTAATTGCATAATTTTGTATTAGTCTTCTATGTTTCTCCATGTTGCTGATATTTACATTCATAGTTGTTGAAATGGTACTACAAAAATATCTGGAATTATGACAAACATTTTAAAAGCAAATTTGAAAAACAGTTTTAATGCAATAAGGCACCACTTGAGAAAATAATTGCTATTTTTAACTTGAACCTTGTATTTTATAAGAAAAAGACACAAAGTTATATAAAAGCTATTTTCCAGTATTCTTATTTCCTTATACCTACTAAATAACTTCGTGGATACAATAGATTCTGCAGTAGAGTTGAAAATTTAATTCCCTCTTGTAAATTCATGTCCCTCTAAAATAAGAACAAGTGCTCAAGTGCGGGCTGAGGGTCTTGGTATTGGTTCAAAACTGAATGATTTCTTAAACAACTAGAAATTATTAAGTCTGTAGAATAATCCTTGACAATTTCTAATTTCATTATACACATTACTAAGTATACTAAACATATGAGAATATATAAATTACTTGACAAAGTAAGCTTCAGAGTTAAGATTTATATTTATTAATACCTGAGTTCAAATCTTGAGTTTAAAGAACCACCCCATGCCAATATGTATATCTACCATACATGATGATCTATCAGTATATATAGTATATAGACTAGATTCAACATTTTAAGATGAAGCTCAGATAATGAATGCAATTTTTCAATATAATGCCGGACAATCAGTAATGATTCCCTGGATATTAAAGTATTTTAAAACATATTATTTTTATTTTGTGTGTATGTGTGCATTGGCTGCATGTATGTAGGTGCACCTGTGTCTTGTAATTCCTGTGGAGGACAAAAGAAGGCTTCAGATGCCCTGGAACTGGAGTTAAGGACAGTTGCTAGCTGTTATGTGGGTGCTGGGATTTGAATCCAGGTCTTCTGCAGAAAACAACCACTGCTCATAACCTTTGAGCCATCTCTCCAGCCCCCAAAATATTAATGTCTTACTACAAAAAAATCTCATAAATACATTTTAGCCCTTTTTCTTAAAAAAGAAAGTCTGCATTCTAATGAGGGCAGAAGTGAGTGAAATGTTATGTAACATGGAATTTAAATCAGCAGATCAATCTAACAATAGACAAGCACATTTTGTAGGCAACAACTTTTCTATAAAAGAGAGCATTTTAAATTCAGAGAGGCAAGTGGCATTTGAGGTTTTAATGAGTTACTGACTACATAAAAATTATGGAGATATTCTAGACTCATAGAGTTATATGAACAAATGTAAGGAGACTGAATTGCTCAAAATAAAACCATGATTATTAGAATCTTACAGAGTGTGAAAACTGACTTACAGAATACACATAACATAATTATTGTCTATGCACATTCCTCAATTCATATAATATTCAGGTGCTATAATAAATACTTAGCATTGATATTTAGGATTATATTTAGTATCTAACAAGATTGGACTTATTTTTGCCCTACATATTCATGCTTTTAAGATGAAATTCAAAACCCACAGAGAAAAAGCATGAAGCTAGGACATAAAACCATCAACTAGGCTGTGACCATGTATGCTTGTTGCCTGCACAACATATATTATGAAGTGAGTTGTACTGAACAGAACAAATGACATAATGAGGCATCTTTCTTTTATTTCTAACAAAAATTGTGTTGTAGAAAGTAATATAAAAATAAGTAGGACCAGAGAACATATATTAAAGATGTGACCATGTAACTTGATTCCCATAGCTACACAAGGCATGGAAGTTAATAAACATATCTTCAGGTTAAAAAAATCAGAAATGAGGCTTTCTTATATACCATTTCCTCTTCTAAACCACAGAAAAAATGTTATGTCCTTTATATAAAGAACTATAGAAACTCTATACATTTGAGAAAAATCATAATCAATAAAGTGTTTTGATTCTTTCATACCTGAAATTCAGTCTTTTATCCTCATCTCTAGGCTATTCTCTACACTTGCTGCTGACAGTTTCACCATGATGTGATCTTAAACATTCCAAGACACTTTAAAGATTATTTCCAGCTGTGGATTTCACCTAAATTAATACAGTTGCAAGCAGTGAAGCAACTTTAGAATAAAATTCAAATTTCTAGCTCTCTATTATATAACAGCCATCTTTTATCTTCTAAAATAATGGTTGGGCTAAATGTTATAATCCAACAGGAGTTAGTCAGGTTTCTTTTCCTATATGCTTTCATATATTCTAAATGTTATTGTTATTAAAACAAATCAGAAAAAATAAAAGCTTTAGTTGGATTTTGTTTTAGCAGTTCCCATTTAATCACACATTTATGTATAATTAACTTTTAAATGCTTACAATGACAAGACTTAAAGAACAATTGTGATTTCATGGTATCCTGGTTAATACTTCATAGACAAGGAAGCCTGCATCTATGATTTTGGCATTTTTTAAATACTCTAGACTTATTTTCAAAAGGCAGCTGATCTATTTACCTATTAAAGGAAATGATCTAGTTAAAACATAGTTATCACAAAAGAGGCCATTAGCATGTTAGTTCTTTTTCTAATTGTGTATATCAAATGAAAAAAGGAACAAAGCAAAACACACACACAAAAACAAACCTGACTATAAACACCTAAAATAAGTGAAGTCAATCAAATAAATACTATTATTATGCAAACTATAGACTTTAATTGTGTATAAGTTAACTATTTTAAAATAAATACACAAAAGTGGACTTACACAATAATACTTGAATGTTCTGAATTTTATAAGAAATAAAATAGTTTACACGAGGGCCAGAAGAAGACTTTCCATGCTTAGTATTAAATATATAAGAGTTCATTATTACTTATTATAAATAATATTAGCAGATGACAGCAATGAAAACTATGTATATAAAATAATGGAGCATTTTCACATGAACAATTGATTGATTTTTTTTTTTTAGTAAATTTCTTCTGTTGGAAAAATCTGTTATACAAACTTTTGATATATTTCAGCAGAACTTAGGAATACATTTGCTTCTATTTTTTGTCTAAATTATTTACTTCTTCTAGCTGAAGGCTATATAGGAGGGAAGCAACAACACATTCTGGATTGCATTATAATATAATGTTCAGTTAAATGGTAAATATATGACAGCACCATTACACATATATTTTAAACATCTGAAAAATCACTGATAATGTCCGTATTAGCATAGAAAATGTGTAATAATATTCCATTTCTTTAAAAAATTGTATTTTAAAGGTTGCGTATTTAGACTTCACATTCTGAAGTTTCTTTCTTAAAATTTAACTTCAGTTTCTGAAAATGCTACATAATTTAACTATATGAAAAAAATCAAAGTACTTTTCCTTAAGAATTTATAAAGATATGCTCTACCTTTTCATGCCTGCCAAATAAGATAAAGCAAAAATGTTGATTTTGAACGCAAGGAAGACACGTGTGTGTGTGTGTGTGTGTGTGTGTGTGTGTGTGTGTGAGAGAGAGAGAGAGAGAGAGAGAGAGAGAGAGAGAGAGAAAGAGAGTGAGGGGGTGTACTTTTTTTAAGAATAAGAAAAGTACACAATGCAGAAAACTCTCTCCTTATATTTGTGCACATGTTATTTAATTTAAACCTACTGATTTGGAGATTGCATATGTAAGCCATTTACACAGGCAAGGAAATGTTCTGTGCCTAATTAGCACAAAAAATTCAGTAGTGAAAGGCTTTGCTGTTCTACAATTTGGTCAACATTGTGGGAGGCTGAGTTTTGAGAAGGGTAGGGAATAGCTATGAAAAGGATAGTCTTTTTTTAACTAACTCATAGAAGATCTGATTTAAATTCCTGACAGAAACACAAAGCAAATGTAGATTCTTTACAGTACTATGCCAATGATAAACTTTAAAAAACAATTTCAAGTATCCGAACAAAGTGAAGTAGCATTTCATTTCCTTCAGGCTGATTTTTCAATTCATATTCCATGCTAATGCAAGCAGACTCTACTTGTAAAAAAAAAGAACAAAAATAAGTCACATATGAAAATTCAATTAACTGGTGACTATTAACATTACAAAACAGATTGCTCAAATGTCCAAAGTGTTTCACATCTCAATACACACATCTAAGCACATAGCATTTGTGCATTGGTTTGTTTATCTGCATAGACTTATACCATAATAGGAAGAAATTCTGAGTCAAACTTTTAACAAGAATTGTCTGTTGGAGATGTGTTAGCAACAAAGACAATGCAGCTGAAGTAGTAAGGTGAGTCAATGGGAATGATATTTTATTTAGTGAAATATCACCTTGACTTTGTATTTTCTTATTTTATATACCATTTGAACACAATCTTCACAAATCTCTGAGTATGGATTTAAATTTAAGTTCAAAAACTGTTAAAAAGAACAGTGCAGACTCCCACAGCGTGTAGGGGAGGCTGTGGAAGCAGGGATGTTGTCAGAGTTGCCTGAGTGAATAAAGCTTGAGCATACATACAGATTCCCACAACACATGACACAGGTTACAGAATCACAGAACAAGATGGGGCTCAATAGGGGGCAGGATGCCTCTGGGATGGAGTCTAAAAGGACCTGGAGCAGATTTTCAATTCCAGGAGTAGACTAAGGATAAGTGCCCCCCCCCCCCCACACACAAAGATGTTCAGATAGAGTACCACAAAAAATAGGAGTAAAGGTGAGCACCAGCAAGAGGTGTGTTGATCCTTAGATAGTAACTGCTACAACCGGTTGTAGCTGAGTCTCAGAAGAAAACTAAGAACAGAGTGTGTGGTCTTGAAACAAGTCCCACTGAGGAAAGTAGCATTTCAATCCTGCTATGATTTAGTACTCTCTTGAACATTACAAATACCTGAAATAAAAGAAAAGTGACTTGAATTAAAAAAGAAAAAAAAAAAAACCCTAAACCTTCAAGTTCCAGATGTGCAAGTCTCAATTCAGAAACAAAAATAGCATGAAAAACCAAGGCGACTAATCTCTTCCAAATATTACCAATCTCATAGCAATGGTCCACAATGACACTAACTTAGAACTTCCAGAAAAAGTATTCAAAACAATTATAAATATGTTGAAGCAACTCAAAACATGAATGTATTATAAGAGAACAAAAACAAAGAGATAAGTAAAATAAGAAAGACAATCCAAGATATGAAATTAGAATTCAACAAAGACAAAATTGCCTAAAAAAGCCAAGCTGAAATGACTCAAGAAGTGTAAAACTCAAAAAGCCAAATAAAATCTCCATAGAAAGATTCACCAACAGAATGTGCAAAACAGAGTATTAGTGCTGAGAGGCATGGTAAAAGAATGGGATCATTCAGTAAAGTCTAAGAATTTTTTTAAATTGTCATGAATATAGCAAAGTTTGTGACGCAATGAAAAGAACAAATCTGTAAATTATGTGCATATAAGAACAGCATGCTAAATGCATAGAAAATATTTTCAATAATATCATAGAAGAAAAAAATTCCAAACCAAGACAAAGTGGTGCCCATTCAACTATAAGAAGCCTACATACAGAACACCAAATAGACAGGACCTGAAAATAAAATATCCCATGATATTTTATAGTCTGAACACTAAAAACAAAACAAAGAAACTATTGAAAATTGCAAGAGAGAAGGGATATTTCGCATATAAGGTAGGCTAATCATAGTAACAGGTAACTTTTAAAGACAAAAATAATTATAAGATATATTCTAAGTGTATAAAGATCATAATTCCCAATACAGAATATTATATTAAAAAAACTATATATTAAATTTGAAGGAGAAATAAAAATTTTCCAAGATAAAAGCAGAGTAGGGCAATTTATGTCCACTACACTAGTTCTACAGAGGCTACTAGAAGGAATAGATCATACTGAAGAGAAGTATAGATACAATAACAGATATGTGACTGGATTTGATATCTGCTCCACAGGAAGGAACCAAGCTTAGTACTGTGAACAGTCAAAAACACATGACTGAGGAAGTTATAAACCCCAGAGGAAACTAACTAATGCTATTTAGTTCAATTGGCATAGCCTCAAACTATCTTCTAAATATCTGTTTATAATTGTCTATGTTTATAGCCATAGACAAATGCTATTCTCAGCCTTACTCAGAAAAAGTTCCCTTTGTCATGAACGGCAGTGAATGAAAAGACTCAGGTGTACTTAGTGCTTAGAATAAGTGGTGCTCGGGGCTGGAGAGATGGCCTAGCAGTTAAGAGCACAAACCGCTCTTGCAGAGGACCCAGGTTCGATCCTCAGCACCCACATGGCGATAGAGAACCGTCTGAAACTCCAATTCCAGGAGAACTCCAGTTCCAGGGGAATCCGAGACCCTCTTCCAACCTCCGCGGCATTGCACGACACGGGTGCACAAACTTGCATGCAGACAGTACATTCATACACATACAGAAATAAATAAAATTAATAAAAAAAATTAAAAAAAAAGAAGTGGTGCTCAAATGTTTGGCCTTAAACAAATCATATATAGCATACTCACTAAGGTTCAGAGAACATCAAAAAAGAGAGATCAGAAAGTTCTAGAAGATAGGAATATCTGTGAAATGTCATGTGCTTATGACACAGCTATTCGAGGTATGAACACATAATACTGATCCTGTGAAACGCAGGCCTTGGTAATTGTCAGTCATGGATGGGAGAGTAGCTCATGAGACATTACCATTCCTTTTTTTTTTTTTTATTTTTAACAAATCTAGACCCATGTTCCCGCCCATTCCCCCACCCCGCCAGAGCTCATGCATTCTGCCAAACACGCATTTCATCTCTTAGTCTTTCTCAATATTGTCCATGGGGAAGTTGACTGTTTTGAGCAGAAGTTCACTGTTTCAGTCAGTTCTTTGATGCAGTCTTTTCTGTTGTTGTTGTTGTTGTTGTTGTTTCCAAAATGCATTATGCCCAACTGCTTTGTACAAAAGCTCAGGGGGCCCTACACAAGAAATACTTACAACTGGGTGGTAATTGTCACTAGCATCCACAGATGAAGAATACCATTCGTCGTTTGTTTTTCTGGAAACTGTGTTAACTTTCACTCAGCATGATGTCCTCTAGCTCCAGCATTTTCCTGCAAAGCTCGTGATGTGTCTTTCTTTACTGATGCACATAGACTGCATTTTTGTGTAGATGTACCACCATTTCTCTATCCACTCGGTCAGTTGAAGGGGCATTTAAGTTGGTTCCAGCTCCTTGCTATGTGAAGAGAGCCTGCAATAAACATGGCCGTGCATGATCTCTGTGGTGGCGTAAGTCTTGAGGGTTTACATGCCCAGGAGTTATGGCTGGGTCGGTGGCAAGTTCATTCCAAGTCTTCCAAGGGTTCCTCCACACTGCTTTCCATAGTGGCTGGCATTACCATTCCTTACTGAACTGTTGGGTCCTGAAAGATTCTGGAAAGATGGTGTCATCTTCAGTTGTATACCCCCTGGTCACCCTACCAGACTCCAAACTCATAGTCTTACAGATGGAGCTGCTTAAATTCGGTGGGACACAAAACAAAACAAAAAGACAAGTACGAGAACGCAAAAAAGAATTTGTAAGGAAGGCTGGGAGTTGGCAGAGATCACAGGGAAGTGAGAGAGTATGTGAGGGGGAAAATACTGGGCATTATGTACATGCTTGAAACTGTCAATAAGAGACGAAATTTATGAATGAAAAACAAATCTTATTGCAAAAAACTAATCAACACATCAAAATCCATGGGTTGAGTAATGTATCTTATACCAAGAATATAGAATGCACACAGCCCTGACTGTGTACAATAATCACAGTAGTTTTAGATACAGTAATCTCACTTCTTAACTTTTAATTTTCCCTGGACAAATCAGTTGAATTACTTGGATTTCAGGTTTTCTGAGGTAAAATACAAAACATGGCATCCCATTTCATATAATTATTCTAGAGATTAAGTGAAATTTATCTGCATACTATGTGATGCATAATAGGTGCACAACTGAAGACAGTTCTGTTCCTACAGGTCACTCTACAGTACATGTCTCCTTATGTATATACTTTCTTTTTTCTTTTTTTTTTTTTTTTTTGGTCTTTTTGAGACCGTGTCTCCTGTAGCTCCAGCTGTCCTGGAAACTCGCCTCTGTTAGGACCAGGCTGGCCTTGAACTCACAAAGACTCGGCCTGACTCTGCCTCCTGAGTGCTAGGATTAAAGGCATGTGCCACCACTCCCAGCTTGTATATACTAATTAAGGAAAGGTATGCCAGTACATAATGAATAGAAAAATTTACTCAGTATTTCCTTAAAAGTTGATAATAAAAATGAATTTAGGGTAATTTTTATAAGCAGTTCATAAATGATGACATTTGATAAAACTATGAGATGGAGTAAACTTATTTTTTTCAGTTAATATTCTCTTTTACCAACATGTGAGATCTTTAAAAGTGTGAGAGACAGTGATATTCTGTTTTCTCTCTTACTTAGTAACTATGATAAAAACTGAATCATAGGAATGATATGTAAATGTGGGGCCCAATATTTCATTTGGCTGGAGAATTAAGGGAACTGACTTTTGCCCCATAACCTGAAAAGGCCAGGGGTTCAAGCTAGCCCCTGCCAACCAATTGATAAAAACAGCCCTGCAGTTCTCTTTTGAAAAGGGTGTCACATTCCTGCATTATCTAAAGAGCACATCTCAGCATTGAGAACCAACTGGAGCCTCTGGCAGCTTGCATAAACACCAGCCTTTATATAAAGTACACTTTAAACTTCTCATGCACCCCCAACCCCATTCTTGCCAGAAGCCCACCAAATGCTAGTATATAAGACCCCCAAATTCCTGCAAATAAATGAGTTTTGGTCTCTTAGAGCCAACTCCCAGGTCTCTTTTGGCGGCAAGTTTACCAGCCTCCTAGTCTTTCCTTCCTCTCCCCCCCCCCCCCCCCCCGCCCCTGACCTGTGGCTTGGCTGCACAAGCAAAATAGCTGTTCATGTGCCAAGAGGCTGCTATCACTCCATGACACCGGGAACCCCAAACCAAGCATGTGGACACCTGGGAACCCCACTGCTCCACAGATGGAGCCCAACGTGAAGTTAGATGAAATCCCATGGGGTTACTTGAAATTCCATGGGGCTACGAGAGGAGACTGGACCTTCAGAAAATCCAAAGAAACAAGGTAAACTCTCCCCTTTCCCAGACAGACTGGGGTAATGCAACTGTGCCCTCCTCCTCCTAAGAAAAAATGAGAAGTGACTCTGACCTTGGGCAGTTGTGCCCTCATCCTTCCACATTTTGAGTAAGACAGACTCTTGTTTTCTAATCTTTTAATTTGGTTCTTCCCATCGTGAGGGACCCACTTTACTCATAAGTTGTCCCTTCATTTTCTATCATTGGTAATTCCCCACACACATCAGATAGACTCATAGACCAAGGCAACTGAGGCCATGCCCAGCTCTGGCATGGTTACCAGCCCCAGGCTACTACTTCTGGCTTGGGTGATTTCCGCCCCCACCATGCCTGCATTCCCACCTTCCCAGAGTATGGGCCCTTGGGAGAGGGATGGGCTGCAGTGGTGTGGGACGTGGGACGGGACCCCACAGAGTCTGGAGTGGGAGGGGCAGGGAAGGTGGCTCCAACCAAGACAAACAGCCTCCTCATGGTGGGAGCCTGGACTCAAGCCCAAGGCCGCCCCCCCACCACCTGCCTAGCCACCAGTGAGAGGCATGCTGTTCCATTTTCTGCACAAACCCACAAACTTGCTCCTGCCTTCCCTTAACAGCAACTAAAAATTTGTCTCAGTGGTTTAAAAGATAGACTTAAGACCCAGAGGATAATAGTTCAAATCCCAAGTTTGCTGCTTTGTAAGTTATATTCTAAAACCACAAAATTTAACTTCTCTTTGTTCTTCAGAATCCCAGCCTTGCTCTAAAGAAAAACTCCCTTCTCACTACGTTTAAACGAACTTATCCCTCAATGTTAAGGGATAGCTTTACTTAATTTCCTCTTAAAACATGTATTCTTTTCCAGGGTGCTTCTAATTACTCTTCAAATTTCCAAGTATTTAATTCTAAACCTTCTGTATCAAAAACTTATTGATACATGTTTTCTTTCGTAAACAGGCCTCCTAAAAATGGACACATTATAATGTGTTCAAAATAACTACCATCAGACCTTATTCTGCTTCTAAATTGTTTTTAATTGTACTGTCTTCATATATCAATTTTTAACTCAAGATAATACTTTTTATTTATTTTTATTTTTTTATTTATTTTTTATGTGTATGAATGCACTGTCTGCATGTAGGTCTGTGCACCCGTGCCATGCAATGCCGCAGAGGTCAGAAGAGGGTCTCGGATTCCCCTGGAACTGGAGTTTTCCCGGAACTGGAGTTACGGATGGCTCTCAGCCACCATGTGGGTGCTGGGGATTGAACCCGGGTCCTCTGCAAGAGCAGTCGGCACTCCCAACCACTAGGCCAACTCTCTAGCCCAACTCAAGATAATTTTTAATAATATGGTCATTCAAAAAAGCTTTCTTTGAATTTTTGGTAAACAAAATCTATTAAATTAAATTCTATCTCGGCATGCTTGATCAAGATATAAAATTTTTTAATCTAAATCATGGGCACCCTAAGAAATCTTTACATAAAAATGTGTAGAATTAATTTTAAAAGTCCTAGGCAATTTTGGATTCTTTCAAATGCGTTTTCACCTTTTAGGTTTTACTTAATTCATTAAAAAAAAAAAAATACTGGGAAAAAGGCTCTGTTCACAAGTTTCCAGACCATGTGGTTTATGATCTTCAGCCAAGCTAAACACATGGCTTCTTAATAACAATCCATCCTAAATCATAATACTTAAAATAACACCATTTTTCATTTTCAGCACCCTAGAAGCAGAGACAGATGGATTTGTATGGAGATTTTCAGGGCAGTCCAGTCTGACAAAGAGCTCTAACTCCCAAAATTTATTCCTTAATATCTATAGGTTATTGGGCTGGAGAGATGGCCTAGTGGTTAAGAGTACCGACGCTCTTGCAGAGGACCCGGATTCGATCCCCAGAACCCACATGGCAGCTGAGAACCGTATGTAACTCCAATTCCAGGAGAACTCCAGTTCCAGGGGAATCCAAGACCCTCTTCTGACCTCCGCGGCATTGCACGACATGGGTGCACAAACCTACATGCAGACAGTACATTCATACACATAATAAATAAATAAATAAATAAATAAATAAATAAATAAATAAATAAATAAAATTTAAAAAATTAAAAAAAATATCTATAGGTTATTAAAAAATCAGTTAGTTATACTTACACTAAGGTTTTGGTTTAGAAATTAACCTTCCATAACCCTGTACTGCTTAAGTAATCTTACTGTTTAAATTCAGTCAAGGCTAACTCTATGGCTAAAGCTAACCCTTTTTCTCCAAAACTCAGGTCTGTAATTATAATCAAACAACTAACAGATAAATAAATTCATTAAGGATAAGTAAAAATTACAAACATATAATAAAAATTCAGAGCTTTACTGGATACATGCTGCCATCTACTGGTTACGACCCATCAACATCCAAGATGGATTCCATAAGTTACGAGATAATATTAAATTTAAAACCCACTTTGTAGAATTGATACTTTAAAATAATGTTATCTAGGTGTTGTGATAAACAAAAGTTAAAATTATATAAATAAGCTTGTTTCTCTAGGGTCATAGCTTAATCAAACAATTTTTAAAAATTTATGTCTATTCAAGGTTTATCTAATTAATATTTATTTTTATCCAAACTTTACACATTATATAGTATTAAAATTAAAATACATATATTAAGTAAAATTTGTCAAATACTATTATGAAAAAATTAGTAATACACTTAAGCTAGTTGGAAATAAAAGTTTTTATTAATATTTCTTACTCTTTTTTGTAATCTTATTTATTTATTTATTTATTTATTTATTTATATAAATGTACTGTCTGCATGTAGGTTTGTGCACTCATGTCATGCAATGCTGCGGAGGTCAGAAGAGGGTGTTGGATTCCCCTGGAAATGGAGTTCTCCCAGAATTGGAGTTATAGATGGTTCTCAGCCACCATGTGGGTGCTGGGGATTGAACCCGGGTCCTCTGCAAGAGCAGTCCATGCTTTTAACTGTTAGGCCATCTCTCCAGCCCAATATTTCTTACTCTTAATTCGTACTAAATTTCTGTGACAGCCTTGGGATTGATGTACAAAACTTTTCCCTATGTCTTTCTGTGTTGTATAATGTTACTTGTACCATTTCCTTTTGTCTACAAAATAGATTGGCCCTAAAAAGACAGTATACAGTCTGCTAGGAAAGCTGGGTTGTAGCTATTCTGTAGGTGAAGCTATTGTGCACAAATTTAATTGTATTCCAGCCAAATGGGAAGGCACACATATAACCATATTTTACTTCAAGACTTGCTGTTATTTTGTCATATTAAATTTGCACTGAGTTCTCTGTAACAGAGTACATTCTTCAGTGATGTGGAGAAATCACACTTAATGTTAAATATCTATATAGCATTGATTAATGTCCAGTATTACTAAAATTGATATGGGGCTCCAATTCAGGGTCTTTGTACAAACAGAAATTCTGTTGAACTGGATAAAAAAAAGACTCTTTTTTCTAACTGTACATGCACATATAGAAAAGCTAAACAGCCAAGAGGTAGCACATCTGAAAATCACAATACTACAACAAATAAACAGTGCACCACAATTAGAACTCCAAAGTGAGAGGGCTGGAGAGATGGTTCTGCAGTTAAGAACACTGGCTGTTTTTGCAGAGCACCTGGTTCATATCCCAGCACACACATGGTAGCTAGCAACCATTTGTAACTCTAATAGTTCAGGGGATCTGACATCCTCTTCTGTCCTCCAGGGGCATTGTAAGACATGGGTGCTCTTATAGTCATGTAGGCATAACACACACAAAATAAAAATAAATTAAGTATTTTTTAAAAAGAAAGTAACGAGCTACACAAATTATTTCAGCTATGTCAGTAATTCCCAGAATGGCATAGTGATATATCTTTGCATCCCAATGTACACATGAAACCCATTTTTCATGTTGAGAGGAATATTATCAACAAATGCAGAGGTAGGAAGAAAATGGAGTCATTGAAACATTGCATAGAAAATAATTTGTGCATGTTTGAAATAGAATGATTCCTAAGAAAATTCATGAAATGTTATTTTAGAGCAATTGGTGTGATTTTGAGTAATCTTAGAGATTTTTATTTGTTAACGATGACCTCATTCTCTTTAATTAAAGCTCACTTACAACTCCTAGCCTAGGCCGAATTCAAACTCATAATCCTCTTTCTCCAGCTCTTTAGTGCTAGAAACTGCAGGTAAATGGCACCATCACCAATCTCTCAAGGGAGATTCGAAATCGTTTTTCAGTCAAAGTATATCTTGACATTACTTGCTAGAGTATCTTATTATCATTATTTGTCAGACTTCTCTTTGACATTTGCAGGACCAAAAATCAAGGCCAAGAAACTGAAATCCAGATTTGGATATATTTTCTTGGCCTTCTCAATGTTTTTATACAAAGTATTTCTACTTACTGAAAATGAATGTCATGGTTTGAATAGAAAGTTTTGCTAAAATGGCTCACATATTGAAGATTAGAGTCATATATTGTAGCACTATTCAGAAGTTACAAGATAAGGAGAGAACTAACTTCATCAATGGATTAATTCATGAATTCATACTGAATGTTTTATTGGGAACTAGGTCTACTTGAAAGATATATATATATATATATATATATATATATCTTTATCTTAAAGCATGTCTTTGAAAGAGGTAACTTGCTTCTAGCCCCTTCCTTTTCTCCAATTCCAAAATGCCATGTATTAATTGGATCAGTGTAATCATGTTCTCTCTATCATGATATTTTGTTCAGGCCCATAGCAATAGAGCCAAGCTAACCACAGACTAAAACCAGTGAAATCAGAAGGCAAGTGAAATGATTCCTTCCTTTAGGACTGCTTCTTCAAGTATTTTGTCATGGTGACAGCAATTCTAACATGTAAATTTCCTAGTAAAGTTACTGCTGTAACTAAACATGACCATGTGTTTTGGAAGCTTTTAGAACTGTTTAATGAGAGGAATTTGTGACATTTTAAAATAGGATAGAGATGCTTGTGTGTAAGAAAGGTTAATAGGAAATTTTGATGGAAACCAAGAAGTCCAGAGGACCAGTAGGAATATGGACAGTAAAGGTTATGTTCCTGAGGTTTCAGATGTAAACATATTATTTGTTGGGAATTAGACTAGTGGCTATTGTTGTTACAATGTAGCAACATTGTCCCTGTCCTGATATTCTGTTGAAAGCTGAGAGGACATGTAACACAGTAGAAAATTTCAAGTCAGCCCAGTATCTAGGCTGTGGCATGGGTACTCCTGGATGGTTTCATCCAGGTTTCTAATGACAATTGACAGTAAAAAAGGAGAGCCAAAGGATTTGAAATTTGCTGTTTCACAAGAAAAGTAGCAAGCTTAAAGTTACAGCCAAAGAAAATGTAGCTGTTGAGTAGATTCTTTAAAAGAAACAGATTCATTTGCACAGGGACAGTGAGAAATACTCCTTAAGAATATCTCTATAATCAACAACACTCATTCCTCAGTTGGTTCAAACGCAGGAAAATGCAAGACTTTTATTTGAGAACAAAACACTGAGTGTCCTATTGGTACACAGACACTTTAGGAAGTCATTTCCTTAAGGTTTATTTCACTATAATCAGCTATTTGGGAACTCAGAGACAACAGAGTCCTGGTACAAACATGCCTGGATACAATTTACCAATGGCAGATTTTGGTGTCATTCATACAGTGCTATTGCTATATGTATACAGAATGCAATGGTTGTGGTGCCACAGAGACTTCCACGGAAATGTCACAGGAACCCTTGGGATGCCCAGCAGTATGAAGAATGAGCTCAGTCTCTACGAGTAACCTCTGAACAGACAATATGTGAAACTATGAGACTGAAGGCTTTAATAGAGACATCAGGAGCATGGAATGGGTGCTAAGTGAAATCTTTTGCAGAAAGAAGATATAGCCAAAAAGAGAATTCATGTAAGATACAGCCAGCAAGGCTGTGGGTAAAAAAACTGCCCAAGAATTTTGGAGATCTCTTTGTGCCGAGTGGCCATGATAGTAAGTATGGACCTCTACACTTCAGTGTTTGCTCTGGTCCATGTGGTATGGCTTAAGTCTAATTCTTCCTGGCTATATGCCCATTCCTCACTTTTGAAATTGTATTGTTTATGCTGTGCCATTGTAGCTAAAAATCATAGGATGTCCTTTTGGCCTTTACTAAGGCTTACCCTTTTCTTGAATCTCAAAAGATACTCTGTAGTTGTATCTCTTTTATTATTTGTTAAATTTATTTATTATTACTTTCTATGTGTATGAGCATACTGTCTGCATGTAGGTTGGTGTACCCATGTCGTGCAATGCTGCAGAGGTCAGAAGAAGATGTCATATTCCCCTGGAAATGGAGTTAAAGACAGTTCTCGGCCGCCATGTGGGTGCTGGGAATTGAAGCCAGTCCTCTGCAAGGGCAGTCGGCTCTCTTAACCACTAGGCCATCTCTCTAGCCCCTGTAGTTGTACTTCTAAGCAATGAGGAAAGAGATGATACAAGAGCAAATGGATTTAGTATTATATTGTTATCAGCCATTGGAAGCCATGACAAGAAAGTTGGTTACTTTTTGTCTCTAAAATTGTCCCCCAAAGTGAGTTGGTAATGACTTGGTTGCCAGCTTATGGTAGAGGAAACTTTTGGAAATAAGGCCTACCTGGAGAAATTAAGCCACTGGATTTATGCTTTTGAAAGATATATTTTGTTGTAGGTTCTTCTTTTCTTCTGTCTTTGTTTCTAGGCCACTGTGAACTGAGAAGCTTTGTTCCAACCTCATGCTTCCCACTGGGTTCAGCTGAACATGTAGTAACGCCAATGAAAGTATAACCAAGAAACCAAAATTTTGTCCTATGAGTTGGCTTTCACTAGTCTGCTTTCACAGTGATGATAACTGACTAACACAGGCACCTGTGATTTGTCATTCTGCCACTGGGAGTTGAGACACTAGAGATCTGTAAACAGTACGTATTTTCTCAATGATAGCAATGATCTGTGCATTATCATTTCTTTCATCCCATTTTATATATTTTTATTACTAGCTTTTAAAAACTTACATCTGGTTATGGAAATGAAAATAAAAAGGTCCATGAGCCAAAATCATTACAAGTTACATTAACAATGGAAAGATTTCCACTGAGAAATACTGTAATAAATTTCACAAAAGTTAAAGAAATAAAAAGGCTTTAAATTGTGTAATATAAAAATATCTCATTGAGGGGCTGGAGAGATGGCCTAGCGGTTAAGAGCACCGACTGCTCTTGCAGAGGACCCGGGTTCGATCCCCAGCACCCACATGGCAGCTGAAAACCGTCTGTAACTCCAATTCTAGGAGAACTCCAGTTCCAGGGGAATCCGAGACCCTCTTCTGACCTCCGCGGCATTGCACGACACGGGTGCACAGACCCACACGCAGACAGTACATCATACACATACAAAAATAAATGAAATTAAAAAAATATATCTCATTGCTTAAAAAGAGTCAGAAATGTGGTACTTATTTCCTTGCTTCAAGTTTCAGAGAGAAATAAATGAGTAGCTAATGTAATAATTTTTCCTCAAATATGAAATGCCTAAAGTATATTAGTGTTCATGCATTTCTCTCAAGTAAGGCGAGAATATTAAATAACTCAGAGATGTTTGATAAACACATGGATGTATAATAAATGTGAAGATATATCAGCTTTATCAGATATAGTTTTTCCTCTATAAAACTGTTATGTATGTGAAACATTCCACCTCTGGGACTCTCTGCAAAAGTATTGGCTTCATCTTACGTTAATGTATCTCACTCAAGGAAAGTTTATTAGGTAAGAGAGAATATGAAATAAACCTAAGATCTGCTCAGAAAAAAAAAAAGAGTCAGAAATATTTCTCACCAGAACCCTCATAAACAAAAGAATATCTTTATATCTAACAAGTTTTATCTTGGTGATTATGGAGCAATAAGAAACTGAGAAACATAAATTGAGGGAGCTATCATCACTATAGTTCCATTAAAAGTAATGTTGAATTTGAGATCTTCAAAGTTAACACAAAAAGATGCTAAGTAATAATATAAAAACAAAAGAAAAGGTATTCTTGAGACAGAACCTAAGCAGCTGAGTAAGATCCTCAGGCAATTATCTCCTCAAGAGTCACACCTACTAAAACAGCTATTTAAGTGCCAAGCTCTCTTCACAAGAAAGAACATCAGGTAAAAGACCATACTTCCTTGCTTTAGCTGAATAAAAATAAAAGGCACATGTAAGGAAATAGGAAGGAAAGAACTGTCTTTGTCATCACCTGCTCAAATTTGAGTATGTAGAATAGAGAAAGATGACTTCCACTTGGATAAAAGGAAAGTAATTTTGTCGAATCCATAGATGTGAAACCCATTAGTAAGGCTTCCATTAGAACAGGTAATGCCTGAACCTCATCATAACCCCTAAATCAAAGACAGCAATTGAAGCATGAGTTGCTAGAATTACATTAGAAAGGTTACACAGAGACTGCCTTCAACCTCTCTTCTCCAAAGTTGGCATAGAAAAAGAACATGGCTCATGAAAAACAGGACAGAATACCTAGCACAAGATTTTGCTTTAGAGCTCAGGCACAGTTTCTGCCTAGTGAGAAACAGTATAAGCAGAAAATAAATGAACAAATATCTAGGTCGGGATGTGTATACTGGATTCTTAGACCTGTCCCAGAATAAAGAAGTGGTCTTCATACTTAGAGAAAAAATGTCAATTTCACCATGCATTATTTAGTCTTAGTGAAAGCCTAAGGTATGGGACCCTGGTTAACATTGCCGTGTGGAAAAAGAATAATCACAATCTTCTGTTCTCTAACAATGGGCAGCCCAGATACTCCAGTGTCTAGTACTCAAAAATGTAGAGTCTACAGATGCATTCTGGCAACAGGTAGAGACAAGAGCTTTAGTAGAATATTATGAACTCCCATCTTGCCCTAAATCACAGCCAGCCATCCCACGGGCTTGCATGTATTCCTGAAACTATGCAGTGCCTTAGCTAGAACACAGGCAGGGGAGTATACACATTATTTTGCTTTTTATTTATTTATTTTTTTGGTCAGGCTGCTGAAATCAAATATGGGGAAGATTTTAAGACCCCATCCCCAGACCTATCTGTTGAAAAAAACCTCTGATGCACAATTTTAGTATATGGAAATGCAATTAGTTCCAGACTGTCAGATGTCTATTAAGCCCAGAATCAGCCATGGCTTCTTGCAGATAATTTGTTATGAATTCACCTCAATAGCAGGTAGCTAAGATTAAATTTGCCCTTTATTTTATCCCAATACAGTGATGGATTTTATAGACTGTGGTGGGCTCAGGGTATGGCATAGCTTTTAGAATTGTCAAGAAGAAATGTAATGTTGCTGTTTAGACTGTTTCCTCTGTGGTGACTCTATCTAGAGATAGGCAAAATTATATGCCCACCCATTGACCACTGACTATGATGGAATATCTGAAGACATTCTAGATCTAATGAAAAGCTTATGAGTATAGACTAATTTTTAAAGATATCCATCTATTTTGAATTAAATAATGGACCATAGTAGGTTCAGGGCAAACAAGATAGGATTCCCCTCTAGCACTGAACTAGCAAAAATAAATAAATAAATAGATTAATTAATTAATTAATCAATTAATTAACAAGCACCTCTACCTCATGCAAATTTACTTTAATCTTTAATAAATAAGAAAATCATATATAAATGCAAAGGAGTCATTTTAAAATAAATTTCTTTAAGATTTATAATCAGTAAATATTTTATTTATATTCCTACTTTACATACCTATGTATCTAAAGTCATGTAAGAATTCCTACCATGAATGGGGGAAAAAAGTTTAAGAGCCTGGCCTTAGTATAAGGGCCTAGTATAATCCTTGATAAGTAAACAGGGTTACTAAATAATAATAATAAAGATGGCTCACTTCCTCTTCTGGGTCCAACAGGAAGGTCTTCTTTCTTTCTTTTTTTTTTTTTTTTTTTTTTTTTTTTTTTGGACCTTTTTGAGACAGAGTCTCCCTTTAGTGCCCGCTGCCTGGAACTTGCTCTGTAGACCTGTAGACTAGGCTGACCTTGAACTCACAGAGATCCACTGGGATAAAAGGTGTGTGCCACCACGCCCGGCTAGAAAGGTCTTATTTCTAACTCCAACAGGCCTCCTTCAAACTGACCTGCTTAGAGTCATATAGCCCTGGATATTTCTCAGTTTGAAGTTGTGACCTATCAGCTTTCTTTTCATTTATTTAAGTTGAACAATCCAAAATGAGAGGAGTGGAAACCACTAACATCCTTAAAATCCCTGCCTTCCTGGGGAACACTGGATTTCCATTTCAGTATCCCCTCTCTACTTGAGAGCTTCTCTCTGGGTGAAAGCATAGATAGATAGATAGATAGATAGATAGATAGATAGATAGATAGATAGATCTATATCTATCTATATCTATATCTATATCTATCTATCTGTCTATATATATATATATATACACATATATATGAATCATCATCTTTCTTTCAATGAAAAATTTGCTTGCTTGATTAAGAGGTTATACCTGGACAAATTGTCAACCCATGAAAGGAAACAGCCAGAACTGATCAGAGTCCAAAACGACATCTCCAGGGAAAGTAGACTGTGTTGCTTCTCGTCCACCAGTATCCTTTTTCTAAGCCTAGGGAACAATCTGCGGGAAGAGGGGGCATGGTAGAATGGTGAAACTACAGCAACATAGTATGGACACCTATTTGATCAACATGATTGTACATAAAAGCCCCACCAGGTGGATGGTGGGAGACATGGGCTGTGTGGGTTTGGGCACAACTGCTTGCAAATTGGTTTTACATGAAGGATGCTTATACTCATAACTTATCACTTATTGTTAAAAAATAAAAATAAACAAATTGGAAAAAAATGTGCTTGCTTCTCAAAAGAAAGAAAGAAAGAAAGAAAGAAAGAAAGAAAGAAAGAAAGAAAGAAAGAAAGAAAAAAGAAATGAACAGTGACTGTGTAGAAAACCTGAACTTAATATACCATCTAGTGTTGAAATGGCATACAGGCTTAGCAAATGTAAGAAGCCTCCATAGAATTTCTGGAGACACAGGCATAAACAATGCCAGATTGTGGATACTGGAATAAAGAGCTAATCCTTCAACATCCAGATAGCGCTGTATATAAATTGCATCAAAAACATTCAATAATGATGGTCTGGCCCAATTCTCTAAATAAGATATGTAAACAATATTTATTCTCCTTCTCTCTCCCTCTGCATTACACCCCCCCTCCTTTCCACATTGTTCTAGTTTGTCTTCCATTGTGACAAAACACTCTGACCAGCACCAACTTGGGGAGGAAAGGGTTTATTCAGCTTACATCTCCTGGGTCATAGTTCATCACTTAAGGATCCTGAGGCAAGAACTCAGGGCAGGAACCTGGAGGCAGGAGCTGAAGCACAGGCCATGGAGGAATGCTGTTCACTGGCTTGCTCCCCTCGCTCATGCCCAGCCTGCCTTCTTATCGGTACACAACAACCTGACCAGGGTGGCACCACTCATTGTGGGCTGGGCCCTCCCACACTGCTCGACCATCAAGAAAATACTCCACAGATGTAGCCACAGGCCAATCCAGTGGAGCCAATTCCCTAATTGAGGCTCCCTCAACCCAGGTGTGTCAAGTTGACACTAAAGCTATCCAGCACACACAGTTATGCCTCTCCACTTTTCTCCCTTAATAGTACCTATGTTCTACTATTTTGTCCATCCTCTACAGTTTTGCTCTTCCCATCCTCCAGTAGTTCCTTTGTTCCTTTCTACTTTTCTGCCTTCTGAAGATACTCCAAAGAGGAGCTGGAGAGATGGTTCAGTGGTAAGAGCATTAGCTACTTTTACAGAGGACCCAAGTTCAGTTATCAGCACCCACAATGATGACTAACAACCATCTGTAACTCCAGTTCCAGGAAATCCAACACCCTCTTCTTACCTCCTCCAGCAATGCACAAAATGGATGCATTTACGCACATGGAGGCATGTACTCATACACATAAAAATAGTAAATAATAGCTGGGCGTGGTGGCACACACCTTTAATCCTAGCACTTAGGAAGCAGAGGCAGGTTGA
This sequence comes from Rhizomys pruinosus, assembly GCA_009823505.1. Classification (NCBI taxonomy): domain Eukaryota; kingdom Metazoa; phylum Chordata; class Mammalia; order Rodentia; family Spalacidae; genus Rhizomys; species Rhizomys pruinosus. The sequence continues at coordinate 272,566 of VZQC01015653.1, forward strand.
TCTTTGTGAGTTCAAGGCCAGCCTGGTCTACAGAGTGAGTTCGAGAACAGCTGGGGCTACAGGGAGACCCTGTCTCGAAAAGACAAAAAAATTAGTAAATAATAAAGAAAATATTCTTAAAACATGCTCCAAAAGATCCACTAGAACCTGAAGATTCAGAATATATATATATCTATATATATATTATATAATAAAAATAAAAAAAAAAAAATATATATATTCATATATATACACATATTTAAATATATATCTTCCACATGGAGGAATAATGTTGCCCTTTATAAAATAACTACTAAAATGCCTAGTGCGAAGAATACCTGCCTTCAAGTTTTGGGTCAGGGAGTAATCCAAGAAACCTACTGAAAAATGCAGGTCAGTAACAAATGCAAAATATAAAACCAACACCTACACCCAAGCTCAGGAAATATCATGATCACAGGAAATGCAGTATAAAGATTGTAGGGGCAGAGTACTGGGACATGTGCTGCAATATAGTGTCTTCTGGACATGATAGGGATAGTGCACACACTAACTCTCAACCATATGTTTGCTCACTCAAGACCTGCACAAGACCATACCAGTTGACTTGAAAATGTGAGTAGGGGAAATTTAACAAACCTCCACCAACCTCCAGAAGAAAAGCTACACCCATTCATGACTACTAAATGAGGAAGAATTAGTTTTCTTCAGGGACAAGCTCCCTGATAGGTTACTCAATCCTAAATCATCAATCTTACACCCATGAACTAATATTGTCATTAGTAATATATATATATATATATGTGTGTGTATGTATATATGATGAGTTTGAGTAGTAGAGGGAGAGTTGGACATTGTGTAATACACTGTACATGTGTACAAAATTCTCAAAAATGTTAAAAACATATTAAATGACACATGAAGTAAACATGAAGTAAATCTAATTAAACAAGGGCTGTCCAGGTACCACACTAAGAAAGGTACACATGTAGCAGATTGATATATAAAAATACATCCAGCATCCTCAAGTCCTTTGGGAATTGAAAACTAAAGAAACAGGATGAAACACCCCTGCATACCGATTAGAATAGGGAAAGATCTGAAACACTGTCAACCTCCTGGCAAAACTTGAAACAAGGAAAACATTCATTACTGCTGAAGCCGGTTTTGCAACTTATTACAATGTTAAGTTTACTTTTCCTGAAGTTTCTTAACCTTCTCAGGCTGACATCATAACAGTATGCTTCAGACTGGGGTGGGGGGGTAATAAATAACACATTTTACCAAAATTTAGGTATTTGAATATTAATGAGTATGGTGGCTCCTGCGTGTGTGTGTGTGTGTGTGTGTGTGTGTGTGTGTGTGTGTGTGTGCATGTGCAGGTGTGTGTATATATTTGGTGATGACCCAAGTCCTGGTGCATAAATGCACATCATTTTGCCATGTCCTGACAGAGCAGAAAGAGAATGCAAGCTATCTAGAATCTTTTTTAAACTTACTTCTATTTATTTATTTATTTTAAATTCTTTTTTATTTTTTGTGTGTATGAATGTACTGTCTGCATGTAGGTTTGTGCAACCCGTGTCGTGCAATGCCGCGGAGGTCAAAAGAGGGTGTTGGATTCCCCTGGTACTGGAGTTAAAGACGATTCTCAGCCACCATGTGGGCGATGGGGATTGAACCCGAGTCCTCTGCAAGAGCAGTTGGTGCTCTTAACCACTAGGCCATCTCTCCAGCCCTAAAATCTTCTTTTATATGAGTATTGATTCCATTAGTGAGTCTTATGCTCTTGTGGCTGAATCATTAATCAAGGTCACACCTCCAATTAATATTGTATTATGAATTATGATTTATTATATGAATATAGGGTCCAATAATGCTCAATCTATTATATGCATTCATTTTTATTTACCCTACACAATGATATAGACATAAGATTTTATTAATAAATTTTTAAAACTTATACAAATCAAAATGTCCTTCACGGTGTAAGTGGATAAACTGTGTTACCTCCAGGCAATGCAAGCTATTCATAAATAAAAAGAAATGAACTATCAAACAACTAAAACACCTGGAAGAAACATAAATGGATAGCATTAAGTAAAGAAACAGCTCTTAAAATATTCTACACTGAAAGCTTCTAAACTACAAGATATTCTGGGAAGAGCAAAATGTTAAAAACAATGAAAATATCTCAGTTTGCTAGAGACTGAGAAGAATGGCATTAAAGATTTTTTAAGACAGTGAATCTGTACTATAGGAGACTATAATTATGAGTATGTAAAGGCCTATTGAGACAACTTTGAGTTTCTAGATGTCCTTCAGTATGAGTTTATCTACTAGAACCTTGTCAACCTATCTAGCATTACTCCCTTAAAGAAGAACAACTCTTGCATATTCAGCAATGATCACCTGACAATATTTCCTCAGCTTATTGCCCATTTCCCCGGTTCTATGCAAGATTTTTTTCTGCTTTGAGTTTACAAGTGTCTTATGCATGCTGTCACCATTGTTGTAAAGTTTGTATAAGCAAGTTCCCAGACGCATCAAAAATGGAGTTTATTTGTGGTCATCCACCACCCCTGGCTTTTACAGTCTGTCCAGCCCCTCTTCTTTAATGTTACCTTAGTCCTGTGTGGATGAGTTTTAATATAGGAGTACTATCCAAGGACACACACTCTGCAGTTTCTTATTCTCTACATTTTGGCCAGGTTTGGCTTTCTGTGCTAATCACCCTCTGCTGCATGAGGAATCTCCACTGATGATAGTTGAGAAATGCATCAGTATTCTCTCTACTCCCTTTTCTGCTGTGTTCTATGGGCCTTAAGTGTGCACATTGAATTGTAAATGTGTTGCTTAGTGCTGAACATCTCACAGACATTCTTTGTGTTTAACCACTTACTGAACTCTGTAATAGTCTGTTTGTTGCAAAAATAAGCTTCCTTGATGACTGATGACAGTTATTCTTGTATGTAAATATAAAGAAACATATTAACATCGCTAAGAAATTATGTTTGTCTAGGGATGTAACCCATGCAGGGTTTTCTCTAGGTTCTATGACCTTTCCACCCACTCATATTTGGCTATATTTACAGTACTATATATGAGTTCCCTTCGATTGAGTTGGATTTTAAGTTCAATTAGATAGCTATTGATTACTCCCAAGATAAAAGTGCAAATACTGTGCACATAGAGATAGTTTGTTGTGCCAATTGTTTTTTTGTATACTTCAGGCACAGGAAAATAGCTTCTTACTTATAGTATTTTACTAAATATTTTTTTTTTATTTTTATATGTATGAATGTACTGTCCGAATTTGGGTTTCTGCTCATGTTGTGCAATGTGTGGAGGTCAGAAGAGGGTGTTGGATTCCCCTGGAACTGGAGTAAAAGACGCTTCTCAGCTGCCACATGGGTGCTGGGGATTGAACCCGGGTCCTCTGCAAGAGCAGTATGTGCTTTTAACCGCTAGGCCATCTCTCCAGCCCCTACTAAATATTTTTTTTTAAGGTAAGGAAAATGGAATCCTTTTGTATAAACTTTTCTGCTTATGAGCATTAAATACTGTAATAAAATGGGATAAGACTTATTTTTCAGAGATGGACTACCACAGTTAAATCAAAGGATATTACTTGTCTCACTAAGAGTAAATATGAGGAAATGACAATAAAGAAATGGCTTTCTAAGTGGTTTCAATTCATCTCCCATCTCATATGGGCTCAAGGAACCCATAAGTATAATGGAAAATGAATTATCACTGGAGTTGAATCTCCTTGACAATATGAAAGTAGAATAGAAATTGTCTCTCCTTTTTTAAAATATTTTATTGAAGTTTTGTGCAGTTTATACATCATTTAAACACTCACCTAGGTGCAGGGACCAGTAAGATGGCTCAGTAGGTAAAAGTTAAAAGCTTTTACTGTGCAAGTCTCACAAATTTATTTCAAAATCCACATTCCCTGGCAGAAAGAGAAAACTGACTCCAGATACACCCATGCACATACGAGAGAGAGAGAGAGAGAGAGAGAGAGAGAGAGAGAGAGAGACCACAAATAATAACAACAGCAATAATAATAAACAGCAATTTAAAAAAATCATCTAGTAACTTGGTTTGGCCTGGGGGTATCCCACTTGAGAACAAAGCAATATCTTTTAGAACACTATATAATCAGAGAATTGAACTCAGGTTATCACTCCATTGGCTGGTATTGGACTTATAGTGTACTCTCCCCTTCAGATCTGTTGTCCTAGGTTGTTTGTAACTGACCATCAGGAAAGATATGCAAAAAGATACCAATTGTCTCAATTTTTGTTATTTATCATCCACCTGGAGTGGTGTTTATGCACTTTTACATACTTTAAATGACTATAATGTTAGATATCGCTAATGAAAAAACCATAATGTCTTCATCTTTTTTGAATCCACAGAAATCTTCAAGGTTAAGTAGAAACTAGCTGGAACCCAAGTGAAGAAAGAAATTATGATTTGATTGGATCATTATTGAAGGATTAAAGTTTGCATTAGCAATAAACAAAAATAAAATACCAGAAATTCAACACAAAGAAAAGAAAAGATGGCTCTTTCAGAATTCTGAGAATTTAACAGGCATATTAAAACATAAAGGTACTGATTAAGAGGATATGAGAATCAATACTATCATTTTTATTTCTTGAAGGATCTCCAAGATTTTAGAAAATTTGAAAGTTTATGGAGGCTATTGGAATAAACACAACCCAACTAGTAGATATTTCCTTTAAACCATGTACTGCATAGAGAAAAAGGATGAGAAATTTAGAATTCCCATTGCTATAGCAAGGACAATCAAGAGAAAAGAAAGAAAAAAATGGAGGATAGAAACAAAGACCTTAGGAAAAAGAGACTCCAATACAATATTGAAGTAAATATTACAAGGAAGATGGACAGTGGGATCTTCAGTATTCAAAATTTTTTAATACGGTAAAAGAAGGCCTTTAATCCTGGCACTGTGAAGGCAGAGGCAGTCAGATCTCTGTGAGTTCAAGGCCAGCCTGGTCTACATAGAGAGTGCCAGGCCAGCTGGAGCTACAGGAAGACCCTGTCTCAAAATGACAAAAAAAAGTTAGAGAGAGGAAAAATCACTCAGAAGGATGTTGCAGCAGGGGAGGTTTTGGTGAAAGGAAGTAGCTCCGGGTATTCCCTTAGTTTTTAAAGCAGACCGTAATTTCTCCAGAAGAGATAGAATCCAATAAATGGTATAGAAAAATTTGAAATATGGACTAATTCGAACTTGCAGGTGACCTTAAAATTCTTCAGTTTTCCTGATAAAGAACCTCATATAGATATAAGTGTAGAGTTCTTTGAGACTTAAAAAATAAATCAAATTGTGTAAAATGTACTTCTCATGCTTTCATTAAATTACTCTCACTCCTGAAATCTATGGATGTTTTTTAGAGCAAGATATAAAAATATTTTCTTTCATATTCCATATTCCATAGGACAAAACTCAACGTCCATTTACTTTTCAATTAGCAAATTTTGGAAGCAAACCCCAAATTCCATTGTTGTCAATGTTGCCAGAGGATTTAACAAATCTTCCTAATATGCTTTCTCTGATACTAGCCATAAATTTCAGAAATAAGGACTAAAAAGGGAAGTCTAAATGCAATTTGCTGATAATTTGTGTATAACAGGCCTTGATATTAGCTAATATGTACTCAACAAACATTTGCTGGTAAACCATCTGGCACAGTATTGATAGAAGTGTAACCTCACAGGATTCATATTTGTAAACATGTAGTAGCTCAACAATTGTTTCAATCAAAGTAAGGAAAATTAATTTTGATGTCCAACTGAAAACATGACATCATAACATTTGGACTCTATTTAAAAAGGAGAAAAGTATGAGTGTTTCTTTATGGGGTGGGTTTGGGTGAAATTAGAGATATAATTTTGGGAATTTTAGTTAAGATCTATTTAAAATATTTTATTGATTCTTTGATAATTCCATATTGTGTATTTTGATTATATTCAGAAAGATCATGTTCCTCATCTCCACTCCTATTTACCACCCTCCAACTTCATATCCTCTATTATTTTAATGCATATTGAGTAAAATTTGTATGCCCAAGGGATTTGAATGTGGGTCCATGTTCTGGAGCAAGGTAAACCTGTCCAGCATCACAACATAAAGAAAATTCACTTGCCCTCTCCCAGCAGCTTATCAGTTGCCAATATTTCCTCCTCAGTTAGGGTTGGCAATTATCCCCCCACCCCATGCTCTATTCCAGAATTTTGTCTGACTTGCGCATGCATAGGTCTTATTCATGTTGTCACAAATGCTGTGAGTGGGGATGGAGAGATGGCTCAGCAATTAACACTGCCTGCTCTTGCAGACGACTTGGGTTCAATTCCCAGCACACACATGGCAGCTAACCACCATCCATAACTCTGTTCCCCAAAGTAGGGAACAGAGCCCTTTGGGTATATGCCCAAGAGTTGTATGGCTGTATCACCTGATAAATCTATTTCTTTCTTTTTGCCAAATTTCTATATTGATTTCCAAAAGGTTTTAACCAGTTTTCTCACTCATCAGCAGTGAATAAATTCTTGACTCCTCATATTCTCACCATCATTGGTCGTCCATTTGGAGTGGAGTAAGATGAAATCTCAAAGTTATTTTAATTTTCATTTCTGTAATTGTTAAAGAGGTTCAACTTTTTAAAAAAGTTTTAGCTGTTTGAGCCTGGCATGGTGGCACACGCCTTTAATCCTAGCACTTGGGAGGAAGAGGCAGGCAGATCTTTGTGAGTTCAAGGCCAGCCTGGTCTACAATGTGAGTTCCAGGACAGCTGGGGCTACAGGGAGACCCTGTCTTGAAAAGACCAAAAAAAAAGTTTTAGCTGTTTGTACTTCATCATTTGAAGGTTCTTCAGGTTCTTGCTCCCAATTTTTGATTAGGTTGTTTGATTTATGGTGTTTCATTTTTGTGTATCTCTGTATATTTTACATTATACCCTCTGTCAGATATGTAGCTTGTAAAGTATTTTTCCCATTCTGTAGGTTGCATCCTTACTCAAATGATAGTACCCTATGTGGTACAGAATCTTTTTATTGTAATGAGTTACCGTTTGTGAAATGTTGATCGTAATGCCTCTGCTATCAGGATCTTGTTTAGAAAGTCCTTTCCCATGTCTATAAGGCCCAGTGTATTCCCTATTTCTCTCCTATCCAGATTCAAAGTATCAGGTCATACTTGATCTGTTTGGCGTGGAGTTTGGGGCATGGTGTTAGAGAGGGATTAGAAAAAAAATCAAACCAAGGAAGTGAAGGACATATAAAATGAAATCTTTAAGACATTGCATAAAGTAATTGAAGAAGATCTCAGAAGACAGAAGCACTTGCCATACTCATGGATCGGTGAGATTAATATTGTGAAAATAACTATCATTCCAAAAGTAATCCTCAGATTCAATGGAATTCCCATTAAAATTCCAAAACAATTCTTTATGGAAATTGAGAAAATAATCTCAGATTTCAGATGGAAACAGAAAAATCCCATGAAAGTCAAAACGATCCTAATCCTAAGCAAGACAAACTAGTGTCTTCAACATCCCTTATTTCCAATAGTACAACAGAGCTATAGGAGTAAAAACAACCTGAAACTGGCATATAAACAAAAACATTGATAAATGGAACAGAACTGGATACAGAGGTTTAAGTCCGTTGATTTACAGTCACTTATTTTTGACAAAGGGAAGAAAACCCAAAAATAAACATTGAAGGAAAGACAATTTCTTGAAGAAATGGTGCTGGCCAAATTTGGTATCTACATGTATTTAATGAAGATTGAAAACGTCTAGACTTAGAGCCCATATTATACTGCAGAGCAAAAACAAGTGTATCAAAACGAAGAAGACATTTAAGTAAAAAGGGGACTATCTGATATATGAATAAAAGGAAAATGGTAAAAAAATAATAGTTAGTTTATTATTCAAGTAATAGAAATATACTGGGGCTGGAGAGATGGCCTAGCGGTTAAGAGCACCAACCGCTCTTACAGAGGACCCAGGTTCGATCCCCAGCACCCACATGGCGGCTGAGAACCGTCTAAAACTCCATTTCCAGGAGAACTCCAGTTCCAGGGGAATCCGACACCCTCTTCTGACCTCCGCGGCATTGCACGACACGGGTGCACAAACTTGCATGCAGACAGTACATTGATACACATACAGAAATAAATAAATGCTGGGCGTGGTGGCACCCGCCTTTAATCCTAGCACTTGGGAGGCAGAGGCACGCGGATCTCTGTGAGTTCGAGGCCAGCCTGGTCTACAGAGTGAGTTCCAGGACAGCCAGAGCTACAGGGACACCCTGTCTCAAAAAGACCAAAAAAATAAATAAATAAATAAATAAAATAAAAAAGAAATATATTTATAAATATTTCACAATAATCTTAACTTTGTATAATATCTACATGCCGAAAGTATGCAAGCAATTGGTATTACTGAAAATGTTAATATATATGTCAGCCTTAGAATGACATAACTCTCTAAAAGCATTCATATACAGGTGCGGCAGTTATGTTGGTCAGTTTTCTCAAAGAAATTATGACCAGAGTGATAATTAGTCAACTTTTTTCTAAAATAGTTCAAAAGATGAGTTTTTCTTTTCTTAAATCACTTGGGAAATTCCATTTGCTTTGGAAAGCCCAAAATATAGGAAAAGATGAAAAATACATTAATAAACAATTTGGATAAAATTTTCCAACACATCATTTGAAAAAGGATGAGATTTTGCTTAGCATTCTGTTCCTAAATGGAGTAACATCCCTAAGTTATTTAATTACACTTCTTTAACATTATATATAGGGTACTCCTCTAAGATGGTTAGTGTTGTCTTGACACAGCATAATATCACCTGAGAAGAGAATCTCAATCAAAGAGGGTTTAGAAAATGATCAGGTTGGCATCTGGGTGTATTTATGAAACATACTCTTCATTACCTAAATGATGTGGGAAGATCTGACCTGAAGGTAAGTGGCATCATTTCCTCCTGGTCTGAGGCCCCTGAATTGTATGAGAATAGAGAATGTTATACAACTACCCAGCATGCTCGCTTTCACTTCTCTGTGTTCTTATCTGTGGATGTGAAGGAGCTATCCTTCAACATCCTATTGTGACTTCCCTGGTTTGATAGACTATAAACCCAACTGTAAGCTTGACTAATCTTTGTCCATTAAGTAGATTTATTTCAAAGTTGATCATATTTCGATTCTCTCACATAACATTGCCACAACCCCTCACTGCTCCAGGTCAAGTTAAGATAGATAGATAGATAGATAGATAGATAGATAGATAGATAGATAGATAGATAGCTTGTAGAATTTGTGTCTCCAAACGTCTTTCAGTGTGGGCCCATCCATTGGAGCCTGGTGCAGTACTTGAAAGAGTTCATCTTTCCATTTAAGACCTTCCCTGAAGTGATCTGTTGCCACAATTTCTTTAAGTTGGATTGAAGTTTCTCATCACCTTCCTCATATCTATGCTGAGAATTTTTTTCTGGTTTGAGCTTGCAAGGAAGTTATGCATGCTGTCACCATGGTATTAATTCATATTCATTCAGTAAAAGAACTACAAGCTTCTTCAACCTTTAAATCAGGGGAAAAAAAAAAAACAGGTTGAACAGTATGCACAGTAGTTTTTCCATATATTGACCACTTTGCATCACTTTGAACTAAGTCCATTCAGAATATAATCATTTCTATTCCAGAGACAATATATGTTTATAAAACTTGACAGCCCAAAGTACCTGATTAATTGTATATAGAGATGTATGTTCTGGTTTGAAAAATAAATGCCCCCCATAGGCTCATGTATTTGACTTCTTGGTTCCTGCTTGGTGACACTGTGGAGATTATGGAATTTTTAGGAGGTACAGTCTTGCTGGAGGAATTATGTAAATGGGGCAGGCTTTGAACATTTGTAACTTTGCTCTTCTTCCTTCAGGAGCTTTATTTTCTTTGTGAGAATGAACTGTTATCAGCCAGCCTCTTGCTTCTGCCGCTATCTGTCACACCTTCTCTGGCAGGATGGACTGTGAGTCTTTGAAACCAAAATCCAAATAAGTCTGTCTTTCTTAAGTTGCTACTGCTCATATTCTATCATATCAATAGAAAAGTAAATAGTATAATATGCAATTGCCAATATTATGTATTGTTGACCAAATACACTTCCTTAAAGCTCACACAAACTCTTGTGTCTATGAGTTCAAAATGAAATAAGCCTCACCAAGAGAAGATACTTGTGGCCATTTTTCAGAACTTGTCAATATTTACAAATTGATAGAATTACTTGATATTTATTTGAGAAGATATGATAACTAAAACAACCTATTATGAAAATATTCTTCTTTTTTACCATTCTTTGATGACATGATATATGCATGACAGTGTGATGCCATAGTTAGATTTACTCAGTCCACAGCATTATCAAAGTAACTATTTTTTTTATTTGTCACCCCAAACTTAATAACTATATTATTATGACAATCCACTAATCTGTCTGAAATACAGTTATAATCCATCATTCCTATCTTTGCATATGCTGCTCTGATAAGATTCTTTGAGCTTTACACAATGCTAAATTCAGTCTTTTTTTTCCCTTTAGGAATCACATGTTCTTCCACGTTTCAACACCCCAAAGAGAACAAATGCAAATAAAGTAAACTACATTCTGAAAAGAGTGCCAGGAAATACCCTAGTGCTCTGAAAATAAAAGTCCTGTCATCTTGTAACATGCAATTGAATACATAATCCTGGTAACACTTTCAAAGAAAATTAAAATACATGGGTTACTGACACTAACTAGAATATTTTGTGGAATGCAAGTTAAAACTACTTTGAGAATTTTATCTTACTCAGAATAGGTAAGAAGAAAACAAATGCTGGGGAGGATATGGAAAGATAGGAACCCTTATTTCCTGTTGGTGTGAGGGTATAAGTGGTTTAGTAACTGCACAAATCAGCGTGGAGGTCTCTCAAAAACTACAAATAGAGATTCATTTCTCAAAAAGCTAAAAATGGAACCTGATACTATATCCACACAGTGATACCCACAAGTACATATTCATTGCTGCTTTTTCATAATAGCTAGAAAAGGAGCCAGCTTAGATGCCCTTCAGTTGATCAATGGATAATGAATATATGCCACACATACATAATAGAATATGTTCAGCTACAAAGAAAAATGAAATCATGACATTTGCAGAAAAATAGTAGGGAACAGATGTTACGGGGGTGGGGGGGAATGAGGGTGTTCTGCTGAAAGGGTAGGTGGGAAGGGCATGCAGGGGACCACGGAGGTGGGAGGAACTCCAGAGCGTGAGGATGGCAGGAGGTGGGTTTCATGTAGGAAGGGTGGGGAAAAGGGTGCTCTTGAACTGGGGAGGGAGTTGGGAGGTAAGTTGGGGAGAGAGAAAAGATAAGCGAATGGAATTTGGGTCAGATAGGAAGTCATACGGAAACGAGTTGGCTTGGGAATCCCCTGAGAAATGCACATATGGTGTCTGAACATTACTCCATGTGTATACCTGGGGACCATATGGCAAAGAGTACAGTACCAGACTGGAGAGACCAAGACCTCCCTTCAAGTTGTTGATCGAAGTGGAACAGTCTACCAAAAACACAGGCTATTTCAGGAAACTTTTTTTATCTTCCAGAACTTGAAGGTAAGACTCTCCTATTGAAAACAAGATATACTTGGGACAAAGGTCTTAGAGAAATGGAGCTGGAACTGACCTGGAAACCTTATCCCTGAAGACAAGCTCTCATAGTTCTATGAGGATACAATGTGAGCTTCTAAGGGAGAAAAATCAATCAATGGTCTAACCCCTGGAACTGGGATTAACAATTCTTGTTAGCTGTCCACCATGTGTGTGCTGGAAATGGAACTCAAGTCCTCTATAAGAGCAGCCAGTACTCTTAATCACTGAGTCATCTCTCCAACCCCATTTTCTCTGTGTTATAAAACTAAGCAATAGGGAAGAATATACCTTTACAAATGGAAATTTACAATTAATTAGTAAAACTCTGATTTTTAGAACAATAGAGGGGTTGAAAATTCATTAGTAAATTCCAGTGTACCCTGAAAGGATTCAGGAAAACTTATAATCAGTTTTCAGCCAAATTTTTGTTCAAGGCCTTCAGAAAAATGTAAGATCATCACAACGTATAATTTTTTTTTTTTTTGTCTTTTTTGAGACAGGGTCTCCCTGTAGCCCCAGCTGTCATGGAACTCACTCGGTAGACCAGGCTGGCCTTGAACTCACAAAGATCTGCCTGCCTCTGCCTCCAAAGTACACGGTTTTTTTGTTTGTTTTTTTTTTGTATGTGTGTGGATCAGCTTAGTTTTAACTTAACTGAGATCATTATAATCTCATCCTTTGACATGTAATTTTGATATACTTGATAATTACCAGAAAATGAAGTAGAAGACTAAGACAACAAAGGAATAAGAGACAAAGTCAATGAAAAAGAGATGAGAATATGGGTTTGATAAAATATTCCCAGAATATCTTTTTAGACCTGACACAACTTTTAGAATTGAGTATTTTTTAAACATATTTATTTATTGTTCTTTATCATATGTATCTGTGATACATATGAGTGAATAGGGGCATGGTTGTGCCATGGCACACACTTGGTGGTCAGATGACACATTTCAGGGGGTCATTTCTCTACTTAAGCCATCAGTTCCAGATATCAAACTCAAATCAGTAGGCTCGAGTAGCAAGCATTTTTACTCATTGAGCTATCTTGCCAGGCCAGTTCAATAAAACTTTTAAAATGTTTGTATTAATGATATGTTCTTTAACTTTCTTAAAAGAAATGGATTGTTTCTAAAATTATCTTAAATTAATTTTAATTTATAAATTTTAATATTTATTTATTTAGATACTTTTGAATTTAAAGCAGAGTGCCTATATGTGGTCTTTAGTTTTAATGATTGGTACTTCTAGTTTTGTGTATAAAAGTTTACTTTCAGAATATTAAATGTTTCTCAGTGAAAGAAATGTAAAGCTGTTCTCTTGAAGTAGATTACTAGTTTTCTCCATTTTTCTAAATTTTTTAAGTTGAATTACAGCTATCATATGTAAAACAAGTGAACAAGTTTACAGTTTTTCTCTAAACAGTTCTTCCTGTTTTAAATGTCTGTTTTCCATTTTAATGGAAATGGACTTCTGAAAATCACAAGCGATTATGCTAGGTAGTAGGATTTGTGTGTTAGAATTATGTGCTGCTTAGAGGATTAAATCTTCCATGCCTCACTCTGAAGTCAGGTATTTCCATTGTATCTCATATTTACCCAGTACATTTATAGAAATATGTAGGGAACTAATAGACTGAGTTCAGTACATATATGTTTCTTTGAATTTGAGACAATAATGTTTCTTCTAGCCAGGAAAAAGTTTTTTGACTTAGCCTTATGTGCATCCTGAGAATTTTCCTCTGATACCTCCATCCTTTGCAGCTAGAGGTAACAAGTGTTTCTTATTTTTGACATATCTATAATCAAGCATGCAGAAATTTTAAACTAAAAGAGATTGGAATGAGCAAATAAAGACAGAGAACAAATGGAAAAAAAGGAGTACTAGTAGGATAAAAGCTGAATGCTACCAATAAGCACATGCTTTGAGCAAATGTTCTGAAACAAGCAAAGCTAAATGAAGATAACATGGGTGAATTATATCAATCGAAATAAGAAGACATGATATTTAGTCTCAATTGCCAACTTGTTTTGATCTAGAATCACCTGAGAGATAGGATTTTCCCATGCCTATAAAGGAGTATCTTGATTTGGTTAACTGAAGTTGGATAACCCACCAACCATGTATGATACAATTTCTTAGGCTGGGAGCATGATGTGCATAAAAAGGAGAAAGTGAGATGAGCCTAAGCATTCATTCGATGCTCTCCTTACTGATTTCAGACTCAATATGACCAGCTGCTTGAAGATGCTGCTACTTTAACTTTCCTCAGCGCAGTGGACTTGCCCTGGGCTTGATTCTTCATCATGCCTCCTGTAGATTTCTGTGACTTCCAGTGACTCTCTTTACATGCATATTGGATTCCTGCTTCCTCCTTTCAGTAAGGGTACTGTGGAACTCCTAAATTTTTCTGTGGCCTCTTTAATCACTTTTTAGACATTCTAGCATGATAGATAGGCAGATAGGTAGGTAGATAGATAGATTTACTGTCTAATGTATAAAGCATGATATGAGAGTGAGTAGCAGTAAAGAATGGGATAAAAGAGAAGGGAGATAAGATAGCTCATTGGGCAATTTTGCTCTCTAGAAACCACTTGGGAAAGGAAATAACCAACTGTTTAACCTCCACATGCACAGTATGAAATGTTCATCTGCACAGAGACACACATATAATAAATAAATAAATAAATAAATAAATAAATACAAGTAATTTTATTTTTTAAAGATTGGAGTAAAAGAACCATTGTTGGCCTCACCTAGCTATCAAGGGAATTTTGACTGTAAGAATGACTTATAATATGGACAACCTGTGTACTAATGACTTTTGCTCAAGCTTGTACCAAAATGCTACTGTTTATAATGCAAACAAGATTGCTGAGCCATGTGTTCTAGTGACCTAGGCAAATGACCTTGATCCCTCAGGACCCCATTTTGCCCTTAACTTAAGTTAGTGAATGATCGTGTATGTGTTAAAATCAGCATGCCAAAGTGCTGGAAGCAGCACATTTACATTTGTATCCTCATTGGAAGCAATGAGAATTAAATATGCTTGACACTGAGCATATGAGATATTTCAGGCCTAGGGATCAAAGAGCAAGACTGATAAAAAAAGGGTGAATCTGAGGTTTTAGTTTCCCTATTTGATGCTGTAGATACTGTTTAAATAAAAGTACGAGTGAAGCCTGACTGTGGAGCACAGTTCAGGGAGAGAGATGAAAGAATGAATTCTCAGAGTGGGTCTGTTCTTAGATTTTTTTCCCATTGTCTTTCACCTATTATTCAGTCCAAGACCACAGACCATGGGATAATGTCATGCACTTTCAGAGCACAGGTCCCTGAGCAAGGGAACTTCTTTTCTGGGTGTGCCTTAATGGACATGCCTGAGATTTATTGCCTATATGATTCTTTTAAAATTGATGCGGAGTCAGAGTCTTTAATGTGGTGTGGAAGAGACTCACTATTCAGAATTTACCAGTCAATGGCCAGAAACATCCTGGACAGACAGGGAATCTTTCATTATACCTTGTAAATTGTATGACATCCAGCCTAGGGCTTTCCTTGATAAGCTGCAATGGAGTGCTAACTCATCGATAGACACCTGGAAAAGTCCAGAAGAAAAAAAAATAATTATTGGTCATTCTCAGTCATACATGAGGGCAAATGATATGACACCAAGCACAAACTTTCTTGTAGCTTACACCTGAATGCTTTAATTTAATAATTCTTTATTAAATTTTTACTTTCCTTTCCTTACCCAAACAGCAAGGAACTGGGTTTTATGTTCATTTTTACTCTCTACTTTTGCTATGAAGATCTCTTTGTCTCCTGAAATTAATTTGTAGTCTTGAAAAATAATTGATGACCAGTTAAGCTACTGCTTACAAATAGTTCAATTGAAGCATTAAATCCTTTAGAATTAAATTAAAGTAGATATGCAGACTTATAAAGACAAAAATGGTGTGCTTTCAAAGAAACCTCCCAGAGAGCCTCATGAACTTCCTCAGCCTACTTCTCTCACCTAGAATAGAGCTATGTTCCGTGGTGCAAATGGTGATGGGAGAAAATAAGTTAGAAAAGTGCCCTTTTTGAAGCTGCAGATGCTGATAATGCCAGCTTTTCTGCACTGCATATCCAAGCCTATCTCTCTCTCATATTTTAAAACCACTTACTGTTTTGTTTCTGTGCCACCATGCTGCTTTTGAAAGAATTTTCCAGTTAAAATGACATGGATAGGTTAGAGAGAGCGAGCATTCTGATAATCATTTTTTCCAACATCTTTTAGGTCTTACTGTTTTCTATGTTCAGAGTTCTCTAAATTATGAGTATTTAATCCAAGATTTTATGTGGTAAATTATAATGTGGTCATTCTAATGCGGACAGCCACACTGATAGCCCTCTTTAAAAAGAGGTATTCAGCCTGTGCACTACCATGCTTGCTGACAAATTATAAATTTTTAAAAGGAGCAAAATGGAACATTTAAGGGGATTTTAATGATTTAACCCACAAGAGATTCAAAACTGTCCTTACCTTATAATCATTAGAAGTTGTTTCATGTTGGTGATATTTGTAAAGCCTATATTTTCTCTGGAAATTTTATCAATGGTGAATCCTACAAAAACAGCACCAAATTAACCAGGCAAAAAGTAAAATTAAGTTAAATTTTAAAAAGTCATTAAGGTCATAGTGTATTTAAGAGTTACATCAGTAAGACTGGCTACCTCCAATAGGCTCTATGTTCTTTAGAGTCACGAACCAAAAATGGTTGAACACAAGAAAATCCAGGTCTTGTCAGTGAAACAAGTGGCTGTATCACATAAATGCAATTTGCCAGACAAGATTTTGACATTATTTTCATTCTATATCTCAAAATAATTCCAGGATTTTGTACAGACCACAAAAGAATGACAAATAACTTTGGCTAGCTTTTTTAGCACAAGATTTCTTATGCTTACTTCCATGTAGAATTTGTTTATTCTTTTTTTTTTTTAATTTTTTTAATTTTTATTTATTTATTTATTTTTATGTGTATGAATGTATTGTCTGCATGCAGGTCTGCGCACCCGTGTCGTGCGATGCCGCGGAGGTCAGAAGACGGTCTCGGATTCCCCTGGAACTGGAGTTCTCCTGGAACCGGAGTCACAGACGGTTCTTAGCCGCCATGTGGGTGCTGGGGATCGAACCCGGGTCCTCTGCAAGAGCGGTCGTCGCTCTTAACCGCTAGGCCATCCCTCCAGCCCCAGATTATTCTTAAAAGAATATTTTCTTCCATACGTATATACCCTATTCCTAATCTACTATTATTATTCAGATGGAGGCAAAACCAAATCAGACAAAGCAACCATCATGTGGTGCTTGACTATGGTACTCTCTTTTAATGCCTAAAGCAAACACCACTCAGTGGGCAGACATTTTCAGTTC
>VZQC01015653.1:319661-369982 GCA_009823505.1 Rhizomys pruinosus
TAGTGCCAATTACCTAGTTGTAAGTATTTCTTGTGCAGGGCCCCTTGAGCTTTTGTCCAAGCAGTTAGGAGTGACGCATATTGGAAACAACAACAACAAGAACAGAAAGGACTGCATCGAAGAACTGACTGAAACAATCAACTTCTGCTCAAAACAGTTAACTTCCACATGGAGAATATCGAGAAAGACTGAGAAAGAGATGAAAAGCGTATTTGGCAGAATACATGAGCTCTGGTGGGGTGAGGGGATAGGGTGGGGGACACGGGTGTAGATTTGATAATCTTGTACAAAATATATATTAAAAGATTTAAAATAATAATAAATTCTCAAATTTCAAATTAAAAATTTTGAAAAATGATTCAAACAAAAACCTTCAAATATTTTATTAATATGTATTGGAGATATAATAAAGCTTAAGTAAATGAAGAAAAGTAAATAAAAAGAAATAATTTCTAATATCAAATTTTATTGATATTCCATATATTCCTGTAATGATCCTATTTCTGGAGCACTAATGACAACACAGTTCCACAGTACATTGTAAGTTTTCAGGTATTGTGAAGCTCTATAATGAAAGAAGGTTTTTTTTTTTTTTTTTTGGTCTTTTCGAGACAGGTTCTCCCTTGTAGCCTCAGCTGTCCTGAAACTCGCTCTGAAGACCAGGCTGGCCTTGAACTCACAAATATCTGCCTGCCTCTGCCTCCCAAGTGCTAGCATTAAAGGCATGCACCACCACGCCCGACAAAAGAAGGTTTTTAAACAAGCTACAGATAGCCAGAAATGGACTAGTTTCATTTTACAATACAGAAACCGGGGTTGATATTTGCTTTTTGAATTGAATATAGTGAAATGGATTAGCCTGGGTCACAACCCTGGTGTTACTTTTCAAATCAATTGTATATTTATTAATATAGCCTGCTTCTCCATGTGGGAATCTCAGTACAAGTAGATTTGTATCTTTGATGTGCTTATTAAGCTCAACAAGCCCTCTAATGCAAACAATGGATATTTAATTACCATATTATCACTTGACTACATTTTAATTAATGCTCATTTAAAGCACCCTAAATGTTATCATTCATGTTAATGTGAATTTGATTCTTTATAAATCTACTTAAATTTTATGCTTTCCCATTTGAAAATGAAACACAGATTTTTTAATATTTAGCATATTTTCTATTATTTCATAAGGCATTTTACACACTGATAATACTAATAGTTTCCTTTTAACATTTTTAAAAGATGATAGTCAAATATAGGGTAATGTTTTTTACATATATATTGGATGCAGTCAAACTATATTAATATCCCTTATACATTCCAACTTCATTTGTTCAGGTTGCAGTGCTTGCATTAACTCATTTGTCATTCACTTTCTTTTTTTTTAAATTAAAAAAAAAATTATTTCTGTATGTGTATGAATGTACTGTCTGCATGCAAGTTTGTGCACCCGTGTAGTGCAATGCCGCAGAGGTCAGAAGAGGGTGTCGGATTCCCCTGGAACTGGAGTTCTCCCGGAATTGGAGTTTCAGACTGTTCTCGGCAGCCATGTGGGTGCTGGGGATCGAACCCGGTTTCTCGGACCTCTTTAAGAGGACCCAGTCGGCTCTCTTAACTGCTAGGCCATCTCTCCAGCCCCTGTCATTCACTTTCAATTTTATCTTTAACTCACAGAGTTCTGTCTGCCTCCCAAGTGCGGGATTACAGCTGGCGCAGCCAATAAAGGCTCAGGCTCACAACCAAAAAGACAATCTGTTGATATCTTTTAAGTGTAAGAGACCACACTCAAAAAAGAGAGCATGCTCAAAATTATCTGAATACGGAAATGGACAGGTAACATTTTTAAATACTTTGTCCCGTATGATTTGCTGGGAGAGGTATGGTGGAAACTAGAAATCAAAGCGACAATGTGTAAAATTAATATTTAAGAACAAATTCATTTTATTATAATAGATACAGAAAAGTAAACACATGTAATGTGTACAATTTGATAATTCTGAACAACTACACACCTCCTATATATATGTACATGTATATATGTATGTATACATAATTGTACTGGTGACTTGCTTGTTTTGTAGTAAAATCACTTAAATGTTATATAAATTCTTAACATTTTTGTATTCCAACAAATATTTAAATTTTATTCATCTGCATAATTCAAACTTTGGCACATTGAGAAATTCCCCATATCCATGTTTCTCCAATTCATAACAATCATATTCTGTTTCATGAATTTTATTTACCATATTTCATGTGTTTAATATGAAATAATTTTCAATCTTTGGCTGTAAACCTGCAACGTTTGTGTGTCTGTGGGTGGTTTATAATGTTAGCATAATATCCCTCAATGTTCGTTTGTATAGTATCATGTTTTAGAATTTCTTTTGGAAAGGCTGAATTGTATTCAGTTTGTTTACTCAGTTTTTCATTGCTATGAGAACATAACTGAGAAAATCACCTGAGAGAAGGATTTATTTTGCCTCATAGCTTCAGAAGTTTCTTTTTATGGCTGGTTGACTCCATTACTTTATTGCTTGTGGCAAGCAAGAAACATCACATTGGAAGTGTGTATCAGTGCAGACTTGCTAATGCCACGGCCAAATGAGGACTTTTAAAGAGAGCAAAGGATCAGATACATGCTTCCAAATCTAATGTCCCGTGATTTAGTAACGCAAACTAGCTACGACCTTTCATATTCCCCATGACTTCTCTATAGTACCATCACAACATGAATTCATTAGTGGATTAGGAAAATGAATAAGCCAGAGGCTTCAAAATCCAATCACCTCTTAATGATTGATTCTCTCAGCTAAGGACCAAGCATTCAATATATGACCTTTTTAAGGGACACTTCATATCTCTTCGTCCTTGAACATTTAGCCTGATTCTGTGTTGGTTAATTTGAATAATGCTGTGATGACTTTAGACTACTGAGATGCCCCTGAGATCGCGAGTTAAAAAAAAGTCTGTAATCTGTATGCATGTCTGTGTATGGTGTGTGTGTGTGTGTGTGTGTGTGTGTGTGTGTGTGTTTCATATATGGGAATACAGGTACATGCTTGCCATGGTGGATGTGAGGGAGGGGAGGAAATGACAACCTGAGTTGTCAGTCTTAGTGTTTCACTTCGTTTTAAATCTGGGTCTTTCTTTTGAAATTTGATCTGTGTATACCAGGCTAATTTGGCCAAGAATTCCAGGGAATCTCCTTTTTCCACCTCCTACCTTACTATAGGAGCACTGAAATTACACTTGTCTGCTAATACTCCAGACTTTGATGTAGATTCTATTAATTTAAACTGAGCTTCTCTTACTTTGGTGACAAACATTTTATACTCTGAATAATCTCTCCAAACTATCTTCTTTCTTCGCGTCTTCTTTTTTTTTTTTTTTTTTTTTTTTTTTTTTCTTTTTTTTGAGAAAGGATGTCTTGTAGCATACATTGGAATCAAACTTGATATTTAGGCAAGGATAAACTTGAACACATGTTCTTCCTTCCTGCATTTTGTGAGTGATGAGATTACAGTCTCTTGTTACCACACCCATCTGAAATCTTGGTAAAATTACTATGGCTACATACCTGTGAAAATGTATACCACATCACATGGTAACTACATTTTGAAGTTTTGATAATCTTCCATAATCTATTCCACATTGCCTATACCATTTTGCATTTTCAAAAACAGAGTAATTGGTTCAAATTTTACATTTTCAGCAATATTTTTATTAGAATACTTGTAATTATGGGTGAAGTCATTGATAAGTACATTCCATATTCTGTCAAGTTTTCCTTGACATTATTATTATAAATATTGAAGGGAAATTGAGTTATCTCAACAAATGCACAGAATGTGAACTAACAATTTGAGAATAACTAGTGTGTTGTTTATGTATGTTTATTAAATCGGAGGTCTTCTGCTGTACTGCCTGAAAATAAATATATAATAGGTCACTAAAGCTATAGGTACCTCTTACCCCCCTCTTCTATTGGATACTAGAATATAAGCCTTTATTTGAACTGTTATTTTGTACATGTTATCCAACTTGCTTCCCACCTGTTAAACTTCTCACTCTATATTAAGCCATTACATGTTTTTATGAAATTTTGAACATTCTACTTATAAATGAAATCATGTAGTATACGTTTCTCTATGTCTGCATCATGCCAATTAAATCCTCCAATTCCAAATTTATAGAACTCTACTATGTTCTATTGATCAGTGGGTTTGATGTTATTTTGATTACTACAGCTTTGTAATATGTTTTGAAGTCAAGTAATATAACGTTTCTTCTTTCCGTTTGCTCAAGATGAGTGGCTGTTAGGTATTTATGGATTTATATAAATATTATACTGTTTTCTCATTCTTTGGATGATGTATTGACATTCTGATAGCAATTGCATAAATTCTGTACAACATGGTTTGGTATAGTAAAGATATTTTAACTATTTTGATTCTTCAATCTTATGAACATAGGTTGCCTTTACATTATATTTCCTTCTTAAATGTTAATCAGTTCTTTAATTTTTCAATGCAAATTTATTTCGGTCTTTTTGTCTTACTTTTTCTCACATATTTCAAGTTTTATAGGCATTTGAAATAAGATTGCTTTCCTGTTTCTTTATTCAGATAGCTCACTAATGGCTACTGATTCGTGCATGATTATATAATATCCTGCAACATTGTTAGCTTCATAATTAACTTCAATTCTCGTTTCATGGATATAGGGGCAGGTATACACAATCAAATTATCTACAAAGAGATACAGCTTATATTTTTTCCAATTTGAATGACCTACATTACAGTTGCTTGCCTGGTTAGTCTGGCTTAGATTTTTAATGCTATACTGAATAAAAAAATATGTATATTTTTATTGATGTGGTATAATATGTTTAAAGACTGTGGTATTTGGATTATCCTTACATCTCTGAATTGAATCTCATATAATGATTATGAATAATCTGTTTTCTATTATTTCAATGAGGATTATTTTCATTTATTTTCTTTTTTTTTTAATTTTATTTATTTCCATAAGTGTATGAATGTATTGTCTGCATGCAAGTCTGTGCACCCGTGACGTGCAATGCCGCGGAGGTTAGAAGAGGGTGTCGGACTCCCCTGGAACTGGAGCTCTCCTGGAATTGGAGTTTCAGATGGCTCTCAGCCGCCATGTGGGTTCTGGGGATCGAACCCGGGTCCTCTGCAAGAGCGGTCGGCACTCTTAACCACTAGGCCATCTCTCCAGCCCCTCATTTATTTTCTTAAAGAAATTTAGCTACAATTTTCTATTTATTCTATCTGATTTCAGTATAAGGATAATATTAGCCTTGTTAAATATGTTTGGAAGAATTTATTTCTCACCTATTTTTACGATAATTTGATTAGAATTATTCATTTTATCATCTACTTTTCTCATTGCTGTGAGCAAATATCTGACATAGCTTCCAGTTAGAAATAATTTATTTTAGTTCATATCTCAGTGGGTTCAATCTAATATTATTTAGGAAATGTGACTGGGTGCAGCCCTGCAGTGGAAGAAGCATATAATGGAAGGCCTTCTTCTTTTTATATAATGCTTTTATTAATGTTTTGTATATTTCAGACATCATTTCTCAGTTCAGTTTAGACATATTCCCTTCTCTTCCCCCCACCCAAACCCAGATCATGCACTCTGCCATAACTATCATGCATCTTTCTCTCAGTCTTTTTATCTGTTTAGGATTCAATTTTCCTCCTTTAATTTTATATTACTCTAAAATATAAATACATACTTTCACTTATATACAGTAATTACAGAGTCTGAAACTAAGTGGTAGATCAATTCTAGAGCCTGTTAAGAGATTTACATTATAACAACATAGTTGCTTTCAGATAAACAGAAATATAACAATAATGTTATTCAGCTTGACTTTCATCTAGGGATTTGGTGTTAGCATCCACAAATGAGGGAGACCATTCACCGCTTGTTTTTCTGGGACCTGTGTTATTTCACTTAGCATAATGGCTTCTAGTTCCATCCATTTACCTGCAAAGTTCATGATGTGATCTTTCTTTATCACTGAGTAGTACTCCATTGTGTAGATGTACCACATTTTTGTCATCCACTTGTCAGTTGAAGGGCATTTGGGTTGGTTCCAGCTCTATTGTGAAGAGAGCTGCAGTAAACATGGATGTGCATGTATCTTTGTGGTAGGATGAGTCTTGTGGGTATATGTATGGCTGGGTCAGGTGGTAGGTTCATTTTAAACCACAACGGAGGAAGGATAGCTACTTCAGCAAATGTTGCTGTCAAAACTGGATCACCATCTGTAGAAGAACAAATTTAAATTCCTACCTCTCACCCTGTCCAAAAATCATCTCCAAGTGGATCAAAGATCTCAACGTGAAACCCAAAACCCTGAAGGTGATAGAAGAAAAAGTTGGCAACAACCTACAAGACATAGGTGTAGGAAAAGACTTTCTAAATCAGACAGCAGCTACACAGGAAATAAGGTCAATAGTCGACAAATGGGACCTCATAAACTCAAAAATTTCTGTACAGTGAAAGAAACAATCAAGGAAGTGAAGAGAAAACTCACAGAGCAGGAAGAAATCTTTATCAGTGATTCATCTGACAGAGAATTAACATCAAGAATATATAGACTACTCAATAAACAAAGAAGAAAGAAAACAAATGACCTACCCAAAAGATGGAGTAAAGAGCTGAACAGAGACTTCACCAGTGAGGAATTAAAGATGGCTGAGAAACATCTTAAATAGTGTTCAACATCATTAATAATTAAGGAAATGCAAATTAAAACCACAGTCATATATCATCTCACTCCAATACAACTGGCTAAGTTCAAGAACACAAAAGACACCAAATGCTGGAGAAGTTGTGGGGAAAGAACAGTCATCCCCTGCTGGTGGGAATGTAAACTTGAAAACCATTATGGAAAGCAGTGTGGAGAACCCTTAAAAGACTCAAAATGAGCCTGCCACCAGACCCAGCCATACCACTCTGGAAGGTCTTCTTTATAGTAAGCTGAACCAGAGACTAGGAGAAAAGAAGTGGCCAGAAGCAAAATCAACCCAAGATTCTTTCTTTGGTGTCCAATGTCCACTATCCAGTCCCCTTATTCTATGTATCCCAGAAATACCAGAAGACTACCAGGAGCCTAAGGTTTAACACACATGCCAATGGGGGCTTCATAATCAAGCCTAATATTCCACCCCTTGATCATTTTGAAGAGTCCCCAACATTTTAACATTTTTCAAAAGCCCATGTCCAAAGCCTGTCTATGTGTTGATAGTTTGGTGGTAATGGGAGCTGCCTTCTGCACCTCTACTCTAGTCAAATATTTACCTGCAAAACTGGAAAAAGAATAATTTACTTTCAGGTTAAAGTAGCAAGGGTTTAGCATCATCATCCTAAATGTAAAGTATAGAATATAAAGGGAAATTTAAGATTCCCAAAATGAATGTTCAGCATTGGGAGTACACAATAATGAGTTTTGAGCTGTTCCACTTCTATGACTTTGTCATTTTGAGTCCACATAGTCTCTCACTTGGCTTAGCTTCGTTCACTGTTTAAAGCCTCTATTAGTAGGTTTTTCATAATTCTTGGACCACAAACATGCTAGTGGTTTTAAATAGCATATTCCTCACCCTCACTGCTACAGTCATCAACTTCTCAGATATTTCTTGAAGGGAAACCAAATCTGTAACAAGTTTACAGATCCCCATGGCCTGTGTACATCTATCTAGATATCTATGATAGTCTAACTCTTGTATTCTTAGCACCTGGAAACCAACATCTTCAGGATGATTCCAACTTCCGCTCCTATCTTGGACTACCTGAGATCATAGGTCCCTAAGTGCCATGAAAATGTGATCAGATAAATAATTCCTGAAGAGGCCCCATGTAAACAAACACATTGTTTTGTCTCTTCTTAAGGGAAAGTGTTTGAGATGCATTTACGACTTAATACCATGGAACTTGTGATGGCTGGTAGGTCTGCAAAATTCATACGATGCCCTCAGGTCATCTTTACAAATGCAACAGTACAAAGTGTTTCTGTTATTTTCAAAATGCAGTAAGCTCTTTGTTATCCTTATCTTGTATAACAATTTCATGGCAATTTAAACATCCCCTACTGACAGGTGGAGTGAATCTTATAAGCCTCAGGTAGTCTTTAGATAGCTGAGATTAAGTAAAATAACTTCCCTCTCACCAAGATTTTGAAAGCAATAAACAACCTCTGGTAAAATAATACTCTGACCACCTTAGATGCCTGGTAGAGACTCTGACCTATGAAATTGCCTATAAGTTCTGCAGAGACCTAGAGGGATACAGCTTTTGAGAGTTTTCACCCAGGTTGGGGTGGTATTTTCAATATTTAGCTGTCTTTCTGTAAGTAACGATTCACAGATTCTGCTGAGTTTAATGCCAATTAACTCACTGCTTCATCAAATTGGACGTTGGTAGAATCATTAGTTTGTTCTTAGGTCTCTTTCAGGGATGAATAGATATTTATTCACATCTCCTCAAGAAAAAATATGATATGACACATTTGGTGCCTGAACAGGGAACAACAGAATCAAAGAGGAATTGGGGAAAATGGGTTACAGAGTCCTGAAATTGATGCTGAGCTGTGTAACCAAGGCTGATACATGTGGTGGGAAAGTTCTTATGAGGGTCATTGCAAAAATCATTGTATATGTATAAAATGAGATTGTAAGCAGACTCTGGTATCAGTTTCATGCCCTTTGTTATGATCATTAAGACAGACAGCTGAGGTTCAGCTGTCTTCCCAGAAAGAAGTTGCATACCCATGGAATGAATTATGATGGCAAAAGGACATGTGATTGTTAGCCTCTGTATTACCTTTTGATTTGGATTTGATAAAAAAGAGGACAAGTTATAGGCATTTTTTGCCATTTATTATAGTTGACAGGATGCAAGAGAGAGTGTGCAATCTAGATCTGGAACAAGGATTTCACTGGTTCCAAAGTCTTTTAATATTTGGCAGGACTGAAACATTGAGGAAGAAGAGAACAAAGTAGAAGTAATACAAAATACTCCTCAGGAATAAATATTAATACAGAGAAAGAGAAATATAAATTATTCAACATGCAAATGAAGACGTTAGTAATATCCCACCACAGTAATCTATGAAAATCAGGGAATACTCAGCACCTAAACTTCTTGAATTGAGAATTACTTTAAATATTCATTCATTCATTCATTCATTCTATGCATATGTGTGTGTGTGTCTGGGGGTATGGAGGTAAATAACTTGCATGCAGTTACCCACAGAAGTGAGACGGGAGTCTCTTATCCCCTAGAACTAAAATTATAGGCAGTTGTTAGCCATTTGACATGGATGTTGGTTTATGCAAAAGCAGAAACTGTTCTTAAATGCCAAGACATCTCTCTAGCCCAGAAAAGACTTTTAAACAAGCAATGCAATGGTCTGTCACATCCTGCATCATGAGTCTCTGGGACATGGAGATGGATGGGATCAGTTTGGGTACTGTAAAAGTGGAGAAAATGAGTAATATAATTACTCATCCTCCTTGAGACAAAGACCATACAACCCAAGACAACATTAGGCAACTCAGTCCCCAGTGGGCTGGCTTCTAAAAGCAATTATGGACATTTGGTTATTACTATCTGATATCTCCATAAATATCAGGGGATGAAAAATAAAACATGAAGTCAATACTGAGGGATTGAGATATTTTTAGATGGTGTTTGATGCCCAGTTCAATGGGCCCACAAAACTTTGTTCACAGGACAGTTTTTAAAAAATGATATTGATTCACCAGAGACTTCAGGACATTTTTGGAGTTTTAGTGGCTTTGCTGAGCTTCATTGTGGACCATGATCTTTATGATGTAGAAAAAAACTCTGGAAAATCTGAATGACTTTGATTGAAATGAAAATAGGCTTCATAAAATGAAAAAAAAATAAATCAATCAATTAGGGATAAGAGAAGGAAAAGGCAGATAAAGGGACCTCTCCAGAGTTGTTTCAAAAGAAAATGTTAACAAAAACACAAATAAATGCTGTGCTGTTTTCTGGAAGGCTTTAATAAATGAAGAGCAATTCATATACAAAACTACCAGAGATAAAATGTTTAAGTATAACCAAGGAGTAGGGAATATTCACTGCCTCAAGTAACCAGTGTATGTTTCTCTCCTAAAAATGTATACTGAGTGTGGAAGGTTTTCAGCCAGCCAGCTAGATGTAGACAATGGAAAATCAAGGACACTGGTGCTGACCTGCAGGCTTTCTGAACCAGGCATGTATTAATTTCTAAAGCAAAGTCTTTGGGTCTGAGCCATCCAGAGCAATGGTTATGTATTAACACTCTCACACATGATGAGATATATAACCCTCATAACATCAGCAGGTCAAGATCAAGAGACCAGAGGGCTCATGGAAAATGACTGTGGGTATACATGGCTGCATAGGGTAATAGTGTTTTCTATCTATGCCATGCTACTTCACATTATTGTATGGATGAAAGAATGGATGATAGTGATGGGACCTTTTCATACAGTATTGGGCTTTGCTAATATTTCTTTATTTTAGCTAATGAAGACCAAGTGGCACATATTAGAAATGTATGGCATTGGAATCACAGAGATCTGCCAGAGCCTCTATAATTTTTTTTTTGCATAATGCTAACCTCTAAGTATTTTGTAGGTTTCAAAAAGAAATAGATACACCTAAAATAATGAGAATGGAAGATTAATATATATGTATATATGATGCATATG
The DNA here is from genome assembly GCA_009823505.1 of Rhizomys pruinosus. Lineage (NCBI taxonomy): Eukaryota > Metazoa > Chordata > Mammalia > Rodentia > Spalacidae > Rhizomys > Rhizomys pruinosus. The sequence continues at coordinate 330,428 of VZQC01015653.1, forward strand.
TGTTATATGCATATATGTATATATGTATATATCTTTATGTGTATATGTGTATGTATGTATATATGTATATATGTATATATGTATATATGTATATATGTATATGTGTATATGTGTATATATGTAAAGACCACAGCAGAGTTGCAAAATTCTTTAGTGTTCGGTAAGATGAATATGATACCTGACAAATTTCTAAATAGCCAATACCTATAAATGTAAATGAGCCACACATATTCTTGGGGGTTCTGGAACATTGGTAGATTTTCACTTCTCACTTTACCCAAGTTGTCTGTTAACTGAAAAACTTGATGGACAGGAACACTATGTGGTATTAGGCTAAAGAGTCTCAAGAGAATTTTGAGCAAGCTAAGATCCTTGTAGGATAGGCTAAACATCTCTGTGCCTAGTACCACAGTGTTCCTTTGTGTTAGAAGTCAACAGCAGCTCAAAAGGCTATAGCTCAGATCTCCGAGAGGAGAAAAAAATGAAAAAACGGTTCCAATAGGATTTTTGACTCAGTCCTTGAAAAGGCCCAAAGCTTAGTATACAATGCTAGAACAGCAATTTCTAGCTGAATATAAACCATCACAGTAGAAGCAATCCATCTCCAACTCCACCACACACAATAGCATTGGAAACATCTTATCCATTGAAGCATTATACTGAATACTGACTTAATTACTTTTCTGTTGCTGTGATAAAAGACACTGAAAAAATCCACTTATGGGAGAAAAGGTTTATTTTGGCTTACTACATTAATTTCTGGGCCATCATTATGGGGAGACATAGCACCAGACAGGGAAAGAGCAGTAATGGGACCAGGAGGCTGGTTGGTCACATTGCATTTGGTCTCAGGAAATGAATTAGATAACAGGAAGTGGGGTAGGGCAATAAAATGTCAAGGCTGAAGCCCAGAGACCCATTTCCCCCAGAAAGTTTCCATCTCTTAAAGGTTCCACAATGTTCTGGAAAAGTGCTACCAGCTGGAAACAAATGTGCACATATGGGCAAACTTTAAGCATCCAAACAAAACAAAGGCCTTTTGGCAAAACCTGTTTTGGGGGTGACACAGAATGAAAACCTACAAAGATGACATGCATATTTGTCGCAATGTGGTTTTGTCATGTGGCCAATTTCTTTTACACCATTTAACCCACTTCAGTGATTGAACCAACAGCTAAACCAGTAAAGTACTAAAAGGGATACCATCCATGTACATGCCTGGGATACAGATAGTACAAGTAAAATCACTGAGAAAGAGGGGCTGGAGAGATAGCTCAGCTGTTTAGTGCATTGTCTTTTCTTACGGGAGACCTACATTCAAATTCCAGCACCCACATGATGGGTAACAACCATCTGTAACTCCAGTTCCAGGGGATTCAGTGTTCTCTTCAATGTAGAAAACTGGATGGATAGTAGTCATGAAACATGGACTGTGGTAATTTCTATTGACAGTTTAGAAGCATCCCTTTTTGTATGGCTCAATGGCAAAAAGAGAACTGGGGGGTGCTGAGTTAGCCACTGTGAAAACAACAGACATATCAATAAGTATATAACAGAGTTCAAAAGAAATAGTAACTGTGGTAGTTATGCCTGTGATAGCCCATAGCCCACTGAGTGCTATTGCAAATCTGAATTGGTCATAGAAGAAAATTTCTCCTTTGCAAAGGAGTTTTACTGCAGAGACTCATAATCACATGTAAACCTCCTGAAAGCATATCACTATTACTGTGACATAGTGTTCTCATGCTTAGCCATAGATAACTGTCCTCTCTAGATCCCCCAAACCTGAAGGTTAATGGCTTAGGCTTTAACACATATGCACAAAGTCGATTAAAATCATAACAATATGACTTTTATTTAAATGTTTGACAGAATTTAACCACAGAGTCATTGGATCTTGTGATATACATTCATTGGATGCTTCTTATTACTGATCCAATCATGTTACTTGTTATAAATCTGTTGAGATTTTATATTTTTATTAATAATTCAGTATTAGTGAGCTATATATGATGTTGAGGAATTTGAACATGTTCTATAGATCATCAAAATATTGACACACATTTCCTCAGTTTCTTCACTTACAAGAATATTTTTTTTCTATTTGAGTGAGATCTCTCTAGCCTTTTCCATGTGATTGTTAATTGCTATAAATCTCCTTATTAATGACTTTGTGTGTTTCATAGTTTAGATTATTTTTGTTTCTATGTTCATTTAAGTATTTAAGAAATTTCCATGGGGCTGGAGATATGGCTCAGGGGTTAAAAACATTGTCTGTTCTTGCAGACAACCCGGGTTTGATTCCCAAAACCCATATGGCAGATAACAACCATCTCTAACTCCAGTTCCAGGAGATCCAAGGCCTTCTTCTGGCTCTTAGGGCATTGCACATGGGTGCACTTACACACATGCAAGCAACACAATCCTACGTGTAAGATAGAAATAATATTAAAAAAGAAATTTACAGCTTTCTTTATTCCTCGAGTTGTTACCCAAAGCATGTTTTGACTAATATTTATTTCTATACTTTCTTTAGGTGTGGGGCCTGATATTCCATTTGGGTGAAGCAATACAGAGCAGGACTTTTCCCCAATTACCTGCAAAGGCCTGGGGCCAGGTTTGCATCTGCTTGCCAATGAACAGTTGACTCCCTCCCACTTGGGGGTTTTGGTAGAAGGTACAGCGTTCCTGAATCCATTTTTAAAGAACCTATCTTGGTTTCAGGAACCAACTGTAGCCTCTGCTGGCTAGCATAAACAAGGAGTTGGTATAAAGTGCACTGTAAATTTCCCCTTTACCCCCTACCCCCATCAATCACTAGAAACTACTACATAAGACCCTAATCTCCTGCAAATAAATGAGTTATTCAGTCTCTTGAAACTGGCTCCTGAATTTTCCTTTGATCTGTTTTGGCACAGCCACAGACACACGGAGGACCCCACATTTAGGTTATTGTTTTCAACTTTTATAATATTGCATTATAGGTTTTCTATTCTTAATTTATGGAAAATCACATAATTGATCTCAGGATACTTTCCATGTGCTTAGGAGAGTAATGCACATTCTTTTCCAATGAACATAATGGTCTATAATGTTTTATTGATGTTTGTTAGGTTCATTATTCCTAGGAGGAATGTTTATTTTCTTGTATATGTTGAATTTCTATTTGGATTATTTTACAATTTATAAAAGTTGGGTATTCCTGCCGGGTGTGGTGGTGCACGCCTTTAATCCTAGCACTTGGGAGGAGGAGGCAGGCAGATCTTTGTGAGTTCAAGGCCAGCCTGGTCTACAGAGTGAGTTCCAGGACAGCTGGGGCTACAGGGAGACCCTGTCTCAAAAAGACCAAAAAAAAAAAAAGTTGGGTATTCCTNAAGAGAACTGGGGGGTGCTGAGTTAGCCACTGTGAAAACAACAGACATATCAATAAGTATATAACAGAGTTCAAAAGAAATAGTAACTGTGGTAGTTATGCCTGTGATAGCCCATAGCCCACTGAGTGCTATTGCAAATCTGAATTGGTCATAGAAGAAAATTTCTCCTTTGCAAAGGAGTTTTACTGCAGAGACTCATAATCACATGTAAACCTCCTGAAAGCATATCACTATTACTGTGACATAGTGTTCTCATGCTTAGCCATAGATAACTGTCCTCTCTAGATCCCCCAAACCTGAAGGTTAATGGCTTAGGCTTTAACACATATGCACAAAGTCGATTAAAATCATAACAATATGACTTTTATTTATAGTGACAATTTAACAGAAATGTCTGGATATAACCAGGTCATTGGATGCTTGAACAATTACTGATCCAATCATGTTACGTGTTAAAATCTGTTGAGAATTTGTATATTTTTATAATAAGTTCATATTAGTGATTATAATATGATTTGAAGGGACAATTTAATGTTCTAATAGAATCAGCAAATATATGCACATTTCACTACCATTTTTCTTTCACTAAAGAATATTTTTTGTTCTATTTGAGTGAGCTCTCTAGCCTTTTCCATGTGATTGTTAATTGCTATAAATCTCCTTATTAATGACTTTTGTGTGTTTTCATAAGTTTAGATTATTTTTGTTTTATTTCTTTAAAGTATTTAAGAAATTTCATGGGGCTGGAGATACATGCTCAGGGGTTAAGAGACTGGTTGCTCTTCAGAAAGACTTCGGTGTGTTGGATTCCAGAACCCATGTAGGCGATAACCGCATGTACATCCGGAGAGATCCAAGGCTTCTTCTGAGCTCTTAAGGGCATTGCACATGGGTGCCACTTACACACATGCAAGCAATCCAAATCCTACGTGTAAGATAAGAATAATTAAAAAAGAAATTTACCAGCTTTCTTTATTCCTCGAGTTGTTACCCAAAGCATGTTTTGACTAATATTTATTTCTATACTTTCTTTTAGGTGTGGGGCCTGATGATTCCATTGGGCTGAAGCATAAGGGAGCAGGACTTTTGCCCCATACCTGCAAAGGCTGGGGCCTAGGTTTGCATCTGCTTGCCAATGAACAGTTGACTCCCTCCCACTTGGGGGTTTTGGTAGAAGGGTACATGCGTTCCCCTGAATCCATTTTTAAAGAACCGTATCTTGTTTTCGGAACCACTGTAGCCTCTGTGTCTAGCCATAAACAGGAGTTGGTAATAAAGTTCACTGTAAGATTTCCCCTTTACCCACTACCCCCATCAAGCACAGAAACTAAGTGCTAAGACCTCTAATCTCCTGCAATAAATGAGTTATCTCAGTCTCGTGAAACTGGTCTCCTGAATGTTACTTTGAGTCTGTTTGGCAACATCCAAGACACAGGAGACCCCAACATTTAGGTTAGTGTTTTCAAACTTGTTAATAGTGACTATACGTTTTCTATTCTTAATTTATGAAAATACATAATTGATCTCAGGAGTACTTTCCCATGTGCTTAGGAGAGTATGCACATTCTTTTTCCAATGAACATAATGGTCTATAATGTTTTATTGATGTTGTGTAGGTTCAGAATCATTCCTAGGAGGAATGTTTATATTTCTTGTATATGTTATATTTCTTATTGGATTCATTTTACAATTTTATAAGTTGGGTATGTCTGGCCGGGTGCTGGTGAGTGCGCGCTCTTAATTCCAGCACTTGGGAGAGAAGGACAGGCAGATCTTCTGTGATTTCAGGGCACCTGGTTCACAGAGTGAGAGTCCAGGGGACAGCTGGGGCTACAGGGAACCCTTCTCAAAGACCAAAAAAAAAAAAAAAAGTTGGGTATACCTTTACGTTGAGATGTACTCTTTATAATAATGTAATTAACTCGTTTCTGAGAGATTTAAGAATCATACCACTTGAGAATAGAGGTAGGTGGAATTTGGTGAGTTAGACCAACCTGGCTATCGTAAGTATATTCCGGAAAGCCTAGAGCTACGGGAAGCCCTGTCCTCAAAGACCAATATTTCTCGGTTATGGTTTTTATTTTTATTTTAGATGTGATGTGTTTTGTACCATAAAATTACATGTTCATCATACAGGCCTTAAGGGCCAGAAAAAGGGGCATTGAATTGTGTGAACTTCAAGTTAACAGATATCAGTATTGCCAATATGAGTTGCTAAGGAAATCAACCTCCTTGGTCCTGAACAATAGCAGCCAGTGCATTTAACCACGGATCCATCTCCCTAGTCCTCCCTTGACTCTTGAATGCACTTTGTTTAAAGTTTACTTGAGAGGAGTGTAAATAATCTTGTCTTCTTTTGCTTTCTGTTTTGTATGGAGATGATTATTCATGAAACTCAATTTCACATTAATTGGTCTTTGAGAGGTGAAACAAGTTTCTCATAAGCATCATGTCTTTGGTCTTAGTTTTGTCATTAGCTAGCTAGTTCCTTTTTCTATATATATTTAAGTCATACATATAAGAAATTAGTACGTATTAGTCACTTTTCTGTTGCTGTGATAAGCACCATGACCAAGGAAAATTATAAAAGAAGAGTTTATTTGTCTTACCATTGGCGGTTTCCAGGGAATTTAAGGAGGTCCAGGTTGGGGGAGGATGCGGCTGGAAGCTTGGAGCAGCAACCGAGGTCACATCGCAAAGAGGCACAGAAACATAGAGGGCAACTGTAGACCAAAGAGGCTGATTAAAAACTCACTAAGCCTGCCCCAGTGACACACATTTCCCCCAGCATGGCCACACCTTCGAAGACTCCCAAAAAAGCGCCACCAACTGGAGACAATGTCCGAATACTTACAGCCTATGGGAGGGAAACTCATGCAACCACCACATTTCACTTCCTGGCCCCCATAGCTCCTGACCATATAAAATGCAAATGCATTTAGTCCAACTTAAAACCCCCACAGTCTTTACCAGTCTCAATGCCATTCAAAAGTCAACAGTCCCCAAGGTCGCTTCTGAGACTCAGGCCATCTCTTAATTGTAAGCTCCTGTAAATCCAAAGCAAATTACATACTGCCAATGTACAGTGGACCGAATACACATTCCCATTCCAAAAGGGAGGAATAGAGGCATAGTGAGAAAATACTGGGCCAAAACAAGACCAAAAACAGCAGGGGCAAATGCCCAGTCCTGTAGCTCCCAATACAACTTCTGGGACTTTTACTTCCAAAGGGCTTAGATTTCTCAGCTCTTCCAGCTTTGGCTTGCAACACACATCATCTGATTCTTAGGCTGGTACCACTCCCTGTATGCAGCTCTCCTTGGCAAATACTCACAGGTCGGGCATCTCGAAAGTCTTCTTAGGGTCTCCACTGCCAACCAGGCTTCATATTCCCAGCTTCACACAATGGCCTATCAGGGCTTACTATTTTATCAGGGACACCCCTGCTGTACTCTGTCTGGCCTCTTTGGCTCTCTGAAACATGGAGGAAGAACTGAATGACCCCTTCACTCTTGCGACCTTCATGCCTCTAAAGCCAGGACCATGTGAATGAAATTGCCGAATCGGGCTGCAAGTTCAGACGGACGCACTGGCCTATTTCAACCATTTGCAACTTTTCTCTGCCCTGGAATTCTTGGAGTAGAAAACGCTTTCTTAGCTGGGTATGGTCTTGCCCTGAAGGTTTTAATTCTTTTGTTTACTTGTAAATCTCCAGCACTCTCCTTAATCACTTTAATAAAGTCTCCTTATGAAAGGGGGCCTCTCCTTCACATGCCTTATCCACACCTTTAATGTTCCTAGTGCATTTTTCAGATTCAAACTGTACTTTATGCATTTCTTTCTGCCCATCTGCTCTTCTTCACTATAGATCTGCACAATATTCGCCATTAAAAGCCACACCACCATTTCCACACTAGGCTGTCTTGAAAAATCCTCTGCCAAAGACATTTGTCCATTGCTTTTCAAATTAGCATCAGCAAGCATTTGGGCTGTTGGGGGCAAACTGCTGCCAGACTCTTTATCAAAATATCCTGGTTGCTGCCTAAGACTTTATTTTCCCCTGGAACCACATCTTTTGCAGCCATGCTTTCTTCCAGGCCTCCACTAGAATGGCCCTTTAAGCTCTGCTTACAATAGTCAACAGCCTTTCCAGCCCAAAGTTCCAAAGTCTTCCACACTTCTCCAAACATCCACATGGTCAGGTTCTTCACAGCCAACAGCCCACTCTCTGGTACCAATAAATGTATTAGTCACTTTTCTGTTGCTGTGATAAAGCACCATGACCAAGGAGCTTATAAAAGGAAGAGTTTATTTGAGCTTACAGTTGGCAGTTCCAGGGAATTAAGAGTCCATTGTGGCGGGAGGCATGGCGGCTGGATCTGGAGCAGCAAATCAAGGGTCACATCTCGCAAAGAGCACAGGAAACAGAGAGGGCAACTGTAGACCACAGAGGCTTGTTAAAACTCACTAAGTCTGCCCCCAGTGACACACTTCCCCCAGCATGGCCACACCTTCTAAGACCTCCAAAAACAGCGCCACCAACTGGAGACAAATGTCTGAATACTTACAGCCTATGGGGGACACTCATGCAAACCACCACAGTACACAAGGTCTTGAATTAACTATTATGTAATTTTACCTAGTTTCCTTTCTTTCTTAACAGTTTCATTCTTATTCCATGCTTTATAGTTTCCCTTAGTGGTTAAGAGGTTTTCTTTCTCATGTAATAGGCTTTCTTATATTTTTATTATAACTTGTTGACTTTTTATAGAAATTTGCTTTATGGTTATCATGGAGCATACAAAGAGTATCTTTTGACTATAGTGAGCTATTTGGAAGCGATAGCAACAGCATATAATTGAAATTATAAGAACAGAAATAAAGATACAAAGTAATAAGAAAAGTATACAGAGTTACCTCTACATATATACTGTATCTCTTCCTACATTTAAATTTTTTATGGCCCAGTTTACATCTTTCCATATTGACTATCTCTTAACACAATGATATAGTGAATAGTTTAATTCTAATATTTTTAAAATAAATTATATGAAAGCACTTCATGTCATACTTATAATCACACAAAATTTTGAACATGCCTCTTAAATTAATTGTGCCTGTTTTTATATTCCCACATTTTTTCCAATAATGCTTACTTTTATCCAATATAAGTATGTCTTTTATGATACCTTGTAGGGAATGTTTAGAAGAGTTACTTTTTAAAAATTTTTTTTCTAGGAATCTCTTTGTATCTTCTTTATACTTAAGGTGCCACACCAACTCCAGTGTCGTCTGTGTGAGCAATGAAGAAAGTCATAATAGCAGATGGAAGATACGTGTCCTCCGAGGCTAAGCTCCCTGGAGGTCCCTGGCAGAGTGCTAGGCTTTAGCTTCCAAGATCATGACATGCTCTGAAGATGTTACGCTTACTGGGTATTGGGCTTTACATATTGTCTTTTGATTCTTTTCCTGAGTACAGCACAACCTAAGCTTCAGTTAATTACATTAACCCAGACAGAGGGTAGTTAAATGTGTCTGGAAATAGATCAGGCGAACAGAAGCTTCCACCCACTAACATCTGACTTACACAACGTGCATGGATATCTGTGAACCTAAGCAAAATCATACAGAGAAACATCACCTAAAGACCCCTTTGTCCTAAAAGCCCCTATAAAGATATTATGAACGAAAAACATTATACTGAGTGATATCATAGGTCAGTTAAAAATAACAAAAGTGTTTTTCCAGACTTAATAAAAATAAAAGCTCAGTCCCTTAAGCAAGGAGCTACACCTGATAAAATTAGCAAAATAGAAATCTTAGTTACAGTTATGCATGATAAAAAACAATACTCGGGGGGCTGGAGAGATGGCCTAGCGGTTAAGAGCGCCAACCACTCTTACAGAGGACCCGGGTTCGATCCCCAGCACCCACATGGCGGCTGAGAACCGTCTGAAACTCCAATTCCAGGAGAACTCCAGTTCCAGGGGAATCCGACACCCTCTTCTGACCTCCGCGGCATTGCACGACACGGGTGCACAAACTTGCATGCAGACAGTACATTCATACACATACGGAAATAAATAAAATTAATGAAAAAAATTAAAAAAAAATTCAGAATTTTAGTTATAACCCAGTCCCAGTCAGGCTGTGAAGAAAAAAGAATGCTTTGTTGCTTCTTCATTAGCACCAGGATAAAGATTTCTCCGGAAGTGAGTTCTGCCCTTCCTTCTTCTGGCAGAACCCCATTTCTGGTCTCACAAAATTAAGTTCCACTAGCATCTCCTCAGGAAAGCCTTCCTTCAACTTTGGTTGATTTGACCCTCTCCCTGCACCCAACACAGGCCTACAACACCTCAGTCTGTTGTTCTTCTCTGGTAGGCTACAGGCAACTTGAGGGCAGGAGGCATGTCATTTGATTTCTCTCTCCAGGCAGGGATATTCCAGTGGTGGGAAATGGAGAAAAGAATTCCTGATTCTTCTGATCTCAGCGGCCATTCATTAATTGCTGTCACTCTTCATGCATGATATTTCCCCCATCCATGTTGTCATGCGAGCTGGTGTTGTCCTTATATAAGTCTTGTTTAGGAAACCATATTGCCGAGATTTCATGAGCTTTCCTGCTGCTAGATAGCATCTTCCAGACATGACAGGGAGGTTGCACCCATGTCTCGGTCTTCCTCATGCTGGTGTTACAGGTGCATTTTGCAGTGTCTGGCTTTTTATGTGGGTGCTGAGGATCTGAACTCAGATCCTTTTGCTTCTGTGACAAGCATTTTACCCACTGATATATCTTCCTAACCCTCTCCGTGTGTGTGTGTGTGTGTGTATGTNAATATTTAATCTTTCAATTTTGTGAATTTGAGCATGAGATATTAGGCATGGACTGAAATGAAGTTTGGGAAGCTTCTCAAGAATAAATGCATTATCATTTTGGTACTATCACACTTTTCTTAAATACCAACATTCAAATATTTTCTCTTTAAAAACATGGTAGACCTGGGCTGGAGAGATGGTTCAGGAGTTCAGAGCACTGAATATTCTTACAGAAGACCTGGATTCATGGGGCTGGAGAGATGGCCTAGCGGTTAAGAGCACCAACTGCTCTTACAGAGGACCCGGGTTCGGTCCCCAGCACCCACATGGCGGCCGAGAGCCGTCTGAAACTCCAATTCCAGGAGAACTCCAGCTCCAGGGGAATCTGAGACCCTCTTCTGACCTCCGCAGCATTGCATGACATGGGTGCACAGACCTGCATGCAGACAGTACATTGATGCACATACAGAAATAAATAAAAAAAAATAAAAAAAAAGACCTGGATTCGAATTCCAGCACCCACATGGCTATAAACAGTCTAATTCCAGTTCTAAAGAGTCCAACTCTGTTCTCTGTGGGTATTGAATGACACTGGTGGACTTCCCCAAATGTAGACATAACACTCATATGGATAAAAAATAGAAGAAAATTTTCTCAAATTGAAAAAAGATAACCCTATACAAATACAAGAAGCACATAGAACACCAAATAGACACGACCAGAAAAAAAAAACAAAACTCCTCTTTCCATATCATAGTTAAAATGCTAGATGCTCAAAACAAAGACAAAATACCAAAAGCCACAAGAGAAAAACAACAAATTACATACAAAGGGAAACCCATCAGAATTACAGCTGACTTCTCAGTGCACACTATAAAAGCCAGAAGAATGAGGACCAAAGTATTCCCAGTGCTAAACAACTTTAGAGGCCAACCCAGACTACTATACCCAGCAAAAATGTCAATTATAGTAGAAGGAGAAAGAAAAATATTTCATGACATAAACAAAATGAAAGAATATAGGAATACATGTCAAAAGACCCCAACACTGCAGAAAATACTGGAAACAATTCAAAGAACAGAGCACCTATCCCCAAACAACTAAAGAGAGAAACTAATAAAAGCATAGAGGCATAAATACAAACCTAGACCAAGAATACAAACCAAGAATAAGTTGAAAGGAAGAAACACACATATTTCCATAATGACCATAAATATTAATGGTCTAAACTCCCCAAACAAAAGACATAGATTGGGAAAATAGATTAGGAAACAGAGTCCATCTATATGTTGTCTACAAGAAACCCATCTTGGCCTCAAGGATAGACACCAACTCAAAGTGAAAGGATGGAAAAAAATTTCCAAGTAAATGGTACCAAAAAGCAATCAGGAGTTGCTATTCTAATATCAGACAAAATAGACTTCAGAGTAAAGGCAATCAAAAGAGATAAAGAGGGCCACTACATCTTTATCAAAGGAACAATAAACCAGGAAGACATCACAATCCTAAATGTTTATGCACCAAACTCAGGTGCACTGAGCTATATAAACACAGTTCTGCAGCTCCTCAAGACACAGATGAATCCCAAAACAATAATAATCGGGGACATCAATACCCCACTGAGCCCATTGGATAGATCAACTGGACAAAAAATAAACAGATTGTCATTTGAAGTGAATAGTACAATACAGCAAATGGACCTCACAGACATCTACTGAACATTTTACACAAACAACAGAGAATATACTTTCTACTCAGCACCTCATGGAACATTCTCAAAATCGACCACATACTGGGGCACAAAAGAAACCTCAACAAATATAAAGGGACTGAAATAATTTCATGCATTCTGTCAGACCATAGTGCAATAAAGCACAATAGTAACACCAGAATAAGCCTGACTAGCTACAAGGGAAACTAAACAACACAATCCTGGATAATGAGTGGATCAGGGATGAAATAAAAGTATTTATGTAACTAAATGAAAAAACACAAGAAAACCTGTGGGATACTTTAAAAGCACTCTTAAGAAGGAAATTTATATCCCTAAATGCTCACATTAAAAACAAACAAACAAACAAAAAACAGAAAGGGGATGAATAAATGATCTAACACTACAGCTAAAAACACATGAGAGGCAACAACAAATGGACCCTAAACCCACCAGACAGTAAGAAATAACAAAAATCAGAGCAAAAATCAATGAAATAGAAACAAAGAAAACAATACAAAAATATCAATGAATTCAAAAGCTGGTTCTTTGAAAAGATAAACAAGATAGACTGACCTCTAGCCCAGTTAACCAAAAGAAAGAGCAACTCCAAATTAATAGCCTTCATGATGAAAAGGAAAACATGACAACAGATAAATAAAAGATCCAGACAATCATATGATAATATGTCAAAAATCTATATTCTACTAAATTTAAAAACCTAAGTGAAATGGATGAATATTTGAAATACTGGAACTAACAAAGTTTAACCAAGAGGAGGTTGACAACTTAAACAGACTCATAACATTTGAGGAAATTGAAGATGTAATAAAAAGTCTCCCATTTAAAAAAAGCCCAGGCCCAGATGGTTTCACAGCAGAATTCTATAAAACATTTAAAGAGGTCTTACAACCATTACTACTCAAACTATTCAGAAGGCTACAAACAGAGGGAAATCTCCAAAACTCCTTCTATGAAGCCAGCATCACTCTAGTACCCAAACCAGGCAAAGACACAACCAAAAAAGAAAACTATAGACCTATCCCATTAATGACCACAGATGCAAAAATTCTCAACAAAATACTTGCAAATCACATACAGACCTACATCAAAAAGATCATCCATTATGATCAAGTTGGATTCATATCAGAGACGCAGAGATGGTTCAAAATAAATAAATCAATAAATATCATAAAACACATAAATGGATTGAAAGACAAAAATCATACAATCATCTCAGTTGGTGCAAAGAAAAAAATTGACGAGATCCAACATCCCTTCATGTTTAAAATTCTAGAGGGAATTGGACAAAATGGAACATTCCTAAATATAATCAAAGCAATATACAACAAACCCACAGCTAACATCATCCTAATGGAGAAAAATTAGAACCATTCCTGTTAAAGGCGGGAACCTGGGAAGGCTGCCCCCTATCACCATTCCTTTTCAATACAGTGCTTGAAATGCTGGCTAGTGCAATAAGACAAGAAAGGGAAATTAAAACAGTACTAATCAGAAAAGAGGAAGTTAAATTACCCTTGTTTGCAGATGATATGATAGTTTACCTGAGGGATGCTAAAAACTCCTCCAGAAAACTCCTAGGAACATTTAAGAGTTTCAGTAAAGTGGCAGGATACAAAACTAACCTAGAAAAATCAGTATCCTTTCTTTACACCAAAAACAAGCCACTGGAGAAATATAAGGAGACATTCCCACTCACAATAACCTCAAAAAAAAAATACCTGGGGATAAACCTAACCAAAGACACCAAAGACTTCTACAACAAAAATTTTAAACCCTGAATAAGGAGATTGAAGATGACATCAAAAGATGAAAAAACCTCCATGTTCATGGATTAGAAAAATTTATATAGTAAAAAAAAATCTATTCTACCCAAATTAATATACAGATTCAATGCAATCCCAATTAAAATCTCCAAGAGTTTCTTCACCGACTTGGAAAGAAAAATCCTTAAATTCATATGGAAATACAGAAGACCAGGAATAGCTAAAGCAACCTTGAATGAAAGAAAAATGCAATACAGGGGGAATCTCCTTACCAGACTTCAAGCTATCCTACAGGGCTATAATCATAAAGATAGCCTGTCAGATCAATGCCTGCCTGCCTGCCTGCTCAACATAGCTTTTTTTTTTCAGTCCAGGTGGTGCTACATACAGAAATCTTGCCTCAAATACAACAACAACAACAACAACAACAACAGCAACAACAAAAAACAAAAAAAAACCTATGATAACTTTTAAAGTTGACCTGAATACATTTCACATTAAGAGGTGGCTATGAGTATATGGAAACAAGTGGTGGAAGATTATATCTTAAAAGTGATACATTTGGAATTTAAGTTGACAATAGGTATATTTGTGATTTATTTGACTACCAAAGGAACAGTAACTAGAATTATCTATGATATAAGCCTGTAGACAGGTCTTTTGAGAGATTTTCTACATGGGGTTAATCAAGGTGAAAATGCTCACTGTAAGTAAAGTAGCATGTTTGCATGGACTAGAGGTTCAGACTTTATATAAAGAAGAACGTAAGCCAAACACTGTTATTCCCTTTTGTCTGTTTCTTCACTGCATATTCAATGTGACACAGAGGTCCACCTACTGGCCCTCCAGGGCCTGCCTCCAAAGTCTGTACCTAGGTCCAGTGGGAGGGAGCTCCAGTCCCTGCTGCTTGATTCTGCTGTCTCCCTTATCCGCAGACCACATCTGCATGTAAATATTTAAATAGACTGTTGGAAGGTGGTAGAGCTATGGACCTCTGTGTTTTATCTTTCCCAGTCTGTGACTGGGGTTCACCTCAGTTTGGCAGTGGGGGATCCCAGATGGACAGCAGCAGAGGTGTTGGAATCTCCACATGCAAAAGTTTGCGAGTGCCAGGGACCTTTCTCTTGGCTCCTGGTCTGGCTTCCCCTCCCCTGGACTCAGAGCCAGATGATTGCAGCCAGCCCCATGGGAACTAATGGGCTGACCACATCAGGTGCAGGATTCAGCCAGCTTGAAGTGTTCAGGCTGGCCCCAGTGTTGTATCTCTGGCCACTGGGGCACCTCTTTATTGAGTGGGCAAGGGGTGCTAGTATATCCAGTACAAGGTTAGAGGTGAGATCTTGGAGCCTAATCCCCTGTATGCCAAATAAGAAGACAACAAAAACTGAAGAATATAAGCAAAGCCTGTCTTCAATTCAACAAAGAAATGCCTGAGCTCCAAACTAGAATCACAAGCAAAAAGAAATCCAAATGCCAAAAATACAATGAAAATCAATAATATGAAAAACAAAAATGATAAACCTCTGCTAAATATTACCAGTCTTATAGTAGACTCTTATAGTGAGGAATCTCTAGATGCAACTCAAGATATATATCTTAAAAGAACTATTATAACCATGATCAAAGAAATCATAGAATTGAAAGAATTGAAAGAATACACATACAAATGAAAGAACCAAAAGAAGATATGGCTGAATTAAAAGAAGATAATGATAAACTGCAAAATGAAATCACAAAAAGATATAGAAATATTGAAGAAAATTCAAGCTGAAATGAAAAAGGAAGTGAAACACTCAATAAACCATTTGGAAAGGATGGGAGAAAGCCTCAATGACAGAATGGATGGAGTAGAAAATAGAATATCAAGACTAGAAGCTAACATGGAAGAACTGGATCACTGAAGCAAAGATTATGAAAAATTAAACACACACACACACACACACACACACACACACAAGAATGGAATAACCAGGAACTAGGGGACACCATGAAAAGACCAAACTGATGCATCATAGTTATAGTGGAAGGAGAAGAATGCTAGGTTGACCAGATCTTCAATAGAATTATAGAAGAAAAATTTCCCAAATTAAACAAACACATACACATACAAATACAAGAAACACATAGAACACCAAGTACACAGACCCAGAAAATATTTCCACATGCAATATCATAGTAATAACACTAGATGTTCAAAACAAAGAGAGGACACTGAGGGCAGCAAAAGAAAAAGAACAAGTCACTTATAAAAGGAAACCTATCAGAAGTATAAGTAATTTTTCACTGCAATTGATGAAAGCCAGAAGAGCTTCGTCTAAAGTATCCCCAGTGATGGGCTGGAGAGATAGCCTAGTGGTTAAGAGCACTGACTGCTCTTGCAGAGGACCCGGGTTCAATCCCCAGCATGCACATGGTGGCTAAGAACCATCTGTAACTCCAATTCCAGGAGAACTCCAGTTCCAGGGGAATCCGAGACCCTCTTCTGACCTCTGCGGCATTGCACAACACTGGTGCACAAACCTACATGCAGACAGTACATTCATACACATACAAAAAATTAATTAAAATTAAAAAAAATAAAGTATCCCCAGTGCTAAGTGACTATAGATGCCAGCCCAGAACACTTCATCCAGCAAAAATGTCTATTATAATTGGAGAAAGGAAAATATTTCATGACACAAATAGGCTGAAAGATTTCTTGTGCAGAAAGCACAAGAATATTCTCTTCAGAGAATACTTGAAGCAATACAAAGAGCCCAAGGCAGGAATGACTATAACCAACCAGCAACAGAAAATACTTAATGAAGGTACCATTGTAGAAATACAAACCTAGAACAAGAATGCATCAAAAACCAAAATGATGGGAAGTATTATAAATCTCTCAATAATAACTAAATATCAATGGACAGAATTCTTCAGTTAAGAGGCACAAACTAGTAGAATGGATTAAGAAACAAAACCCATCTTTTTGTTGTCTGCAAGAAACTCATCTCACCTTTAAAGACAGATATTATCTTATGGTGAAAGGATAAAAAATATTTCAAGCTAATGGCACTAAGAAACAAGTAGGAGTTGCTATTCTAATATCAGATAAAATAGACTTCACATTAAAAATAATCAGAAGAAAAGATGGTCATTTAATTCTTATCAAAGTAACAATTAACCAAGAAGATAATCACAATCATGAATTTATATGCACAAACCCTGGTGTAGTGAACAACATAAACACAATTTTACAGGACTTTAAGGCAAAGATTGACACCATTACACTAGTAATAGGGGACTTAAATACCACACTTTGTTCATTAAACAGTTCAACTGGGCAAAGAATATACAGAGAAACATCTGAACTGAACAATACCATACACCAAATGGTCCTAACAGACATCTACCAAGTATTTCACCCAAATACCAAAAAATACTTTCTATTAAGAACCCCATGGAACCTTCTCCAAAATTGAACACATATTGGAACATAGAACAAATCTCAACAAATACAAAAATTGAAATAATTCCGCGTATTCTATCAGACCATAATGAAATAAAGTTTAATATCAACAACAAAAGAAGGCCTGGTAAATACAGGAGCTCATTGAGATTAAACAACACATTCCTGAACAATGAGTGGGTCAATGGAGAAATGAAGAAAGTAATAAAATTAATCCTTGAATTAAACAAAAATGAAATGGAACACAACAAAATCTCTGGGACACTTCAAGACCAGTCCCAAGAGGGAAATTTATAGCTCTAAATGCCTACATTAAAAAAATAAATGACAGCAGTGTGTGGTGGCACATGCCTTTAATCCTAGCACTCGGGAGGCAGATGCAGGTGGATTTTTGTGAGTTCAAGGCCAGCCTGGTCTACAGAGTGAGTTCCAGGACATCTGGGGCTATAATACTAATACTAATAATAATAATAATAATAATAATAATAATCAAACAGACAAACAAACAAAAAACCCAGAAAGAGCACAAATAAGTGACTTAATGTTCCAACTCAAAATACATGAAAGACAACAACAAATGAATCCCAAATGCAAAACACAAGAACAAACAAAAATCAGATCAGAGATTAATGAAATAGAAATAAAAAAATATAAAGACTCAAAAAAATCCAGGAGCTGGGTCTTTGAAAGAATAAACAAGATAGACAGACCCCTTAGCTCATGTAACCAAAGAAATAACAACTCCAAATCAAGAAAATTAGAGATGAAAGGGAAACATTACAACAGATAATAAAAAGATCCAGAACATTATGTGGGGATAATCTGAAAATCTGTACTCTACTAAATTTGTAAACCTAAAAGAAGTGGATGAATATCTGAAATCATGCAAGTCACTAAAGCTCAACCAGGAAGAGATCAACATTTAAACAGACCCATAACATATGAGGAAATCGAAACAGTAATACAAAACCTCCTGAATATAAAAATCCCATGCCCAGATGTATTTACTGCAGATCTCTATCAGACATTTAAAGAGGACCTACAACCAATATTAAAGTTATTTAAAAGGATAGAAGCAAAGGGAAATCTCCCAAATTCCTTTTATGAAGCCAGCATCAATTTAATAACAAAGCCAGGCAAAGATACAACTAAGAAAGAAAACTGTAGCCCCATATCCTTAAAGAATATAGATGCAAAAATTCTCAGCAAAACTCTTATGAATTGCATACAGGGACACATCAAAAATGTTATTCACCATGCTCAATATGTTTTTATTTCCAGAGGTGCAGGGATGGTTCAACATATGTAAATCAATAAATGTCATAAATTATATAAATGGATTCCAAGATAAAAACACACATGGTCATCTCAATAGATGCAGAAAAGACCCTTGATAAAATACAATATGCCTTTATTTTTAAAGTCCTTTAAGTGTTTTTAAAGAGGGAATTGGACTGGAGGGAATATTCCTCAACATTATTAAAGCTATGTACAACAAACCCACACCCAACATCATCTTAAATAGAGAAAAACTAGAAGCATTCCCTTAAAGTCAGGAACCAGACAAGGTTTCCCACTATCTACACTTCTTTATAGTAATATAGTGTTTGAAACACTTGCTAGAGCAATAAGACAAGAGAAGGAAATTAAAGGAAAACTAACTGGAAAAGAGGAGACCAACTATCCCTTTTTGCAGATGACATGATACCTAAGGGATGTTAAAAATTCCACTAGAAAACTCCTAGAAATGATTAACTGTTTCAGTAAAGTGATAGGTTATAAAATTAATCTACAAAAATCAGTAGTGCTACCTTCCTATATGACAACAACAAGCAATTGGAGGGGTACATGGAAACCCTTCTATTTACAATAGCCTCGAAAAAAAAATCTCAGAATAAACTTGACCAAAGATATTAAAGATCTTTACAATGAAAACGTTAAATCTTTGAAAAAGGAGATTAAGGAAGATATCAGAAGATGGAATTATATCCCATGTTCATGCATTAGGAGAATCAATATAGTAAAAATGACCATCTTTCCCAAATATATATACTAATATATAATATATATATATATATAGTATATATATAATATATATACATATTCAGTGCAATCACAATAAAAATCTCAATTACTAAATATATCTTAAAATTCATATGGAAAAACAAAAGACCCCAGATTGCCTAAGCAACCCTGACCAAAAAGAGTAATGTAGAGGGAATTACTATACTAGATTTTAATACCTATAGTTATAAAAACAGCATGGTACTGGCATAAAGTATAGATGTATAGATTAATGGAATAATATTGAACACCAAATTTGAGTACATACAGTTTCAACCACCTTATATTTGACAAAGGAGTCAAAATCATCCAATGTTGTAAAGGTAGCATCTTCAGCAAATGGTGCTGACAAAAATGGATCACAACCTATAGAAGAATGAAACTAAACTCCTACCTTTCACCTTGCACAAAAGCCAACACTAAGTGGATCAAAGACCTCAATGTGAAATCTGAAAGTATGAACATTTTTAAATGAAAATATTGGCAAATACCTAGAAGATACAGGTGTAGGAAAAGACTTTTTAAATCAGACAGCAGTTGCAAAGGTACTAAGGTCAACTATCAACAAGTGGGACCTTATTAAACTGAAAAGCTTCTGTATAGCAAGAGAAACAGTCAAAGAAGTGAAGAGAAAACCCACAAGCTGGGAGGAAATCTTCACCAGTGATACATCTGACAATCTGACAGAGGATTAACATCCAAAGTATATAGATTACTCAAAAAACAAAGGTCCAAGAAAATAAATGATCCAATAAAAAGATGCATTAAATATCTGAACAGAGACATCTCAAGAGAAGAAGGCTGAGAAACATCATAAAAAGTGTTTCATCCTACACAGGTAGGAGTAGCCATGATCAAGAAAACAAAGGGTACCTATTGTTGGAGAAGGTCTAGAGAAAGGGGAACACTTATTCACTGCCGGTGGGATTGCAAACTCATGCAACCCCTATGGGAAACAAGGTGGAGAGCTCTTAAAAGAATACAGATGAACCTACCGTTTGACCCAACTATACCATTCCCAAGTATATACCCAAATGATACATCCTATAGCAGAGATACATGCCCAACCATGTTTATTGCTGTTCTTTTCATTATAGTGAAGAGCTGGAAGGAGCCCAGATGTCTCTCAACTGACTAGTGGATAATAAAGATAAGGTACATTTATACAATGGAGTTCCATGCAATAGTGAAAAAGTATGACTTTGTGGGCAAATGGATGGAACTGGAGCTTGTTATACTGAGTGAGGTGACACAGTTTCAGAAAAATAAACAATGTATGCCATGGTTAAGATAATTTCTGGCCATTCCAAAATTTAGGTAAACTTTCAGCTACTATTGCATTTGTGGGTTTTTTTTCTGGTCTTTTGGAGACAGGGTCTCCCTGTAGCCCCAGCTGTCCTGGAACTCATTCTGTAGACCAGGCTGGCCTTGAATTCACGAGGATCCACCTGCCTCTACCTCCCAAATGCTAGGATTAAAGGCGTGTGCCACCATGCCCGGCTTGCATTTGGTTTTTAATATATTTTTTCTATTCCATCTTGAAGCCACCTGCACCAAATTAATTGAATATTCCTTCATTTAATGTTGTCATATGTGTCAGGAACTGTTTATCTTCTTATCATCCTTTATTTTTTGTCTGACTTGGATATTTTGAAAGGTCTACCTTCAAGTTTAGATATTTCTGATATTGTAATGTCATCAAACTTTTAGTTTTCTGAAAGCATCTTTAAAAATTTCCCCCAAATTTCAAAACCTAAATTACGTGTAACACGTTATTTGAATAAATTGATTGAGTTCAAGGTGATATTTCTATATGTGTAAATATATTATGCAGTGATTGAGGTAATTCTACCTTCTTATACACAGGATATGAGAATACCCCTCTTCTCCCTTCTCGAAAGCATCCTTCCCATCTCTAAAATTTTCTCTTAATTTTTTTCATTTCCTCCTTCTTTTTATTCATTCCTCTCTCTAGTGCCTATTATTTCATTCTGTATTTCTACAGAAGGTGGGTATTTTTTATGTGTGAATGAAAGTATGTGGAATCCGTCTTTCTGTTTGTGGCTGGTTTCCTTAAATTTATATATCCAAATCCATTTCGTTTCATATGATAGGATCCCATTATATTTTATGAATATAATATATTTTTTGAATAAAATATAACTCTTTCACTATGTAATTGTGCTGTGTTATCTTTATTCATATTATGGACAGTATTTTGGTTGGTTTCAGATTTCAGCTACTATGAATCACGATACACGAATGATATGATTATATATATATATTTTTTTTCTTTTTTGAAAATATTTTATTTTGTATTTTTATTTTATGTATATGCATTTATTTTTTTTTTAATTTTTATTGATGGTTTGGGCCAGTTTTATACATCATTTTTCCATATGCGAGATCAGCATATTTTCCCTTTCCCTTCCCCCCCACCCCCACCCCCAATCACAGATCAAGTGTATTCTGCCAATAATGTCTGCATCTTTTCAGGTTTTTTTTCTTTTTTTTCAAATTTTTTAGCAATGATTAATTTTTTTTTTTTTTTTTTTAGTGTATATGATCCTTCATGCAAAACCAATCTATAGGACTGTTGTGCCCAAACCCCCAATCCCACCATTCAGTGGAGGTTGACAGGTTGTTTGTTCAAATAAGTTGATCAAATGGAGTGTCAGTACAGTCGCTGTAGTTTCACCGTTCACACTGCACCAATCGCAGTCACTTTTATTCTACCACGCCCCACCCTCTTTCCGGCAGATGTTCCCTAGGCTTTAGAATAAGGGCACAGGTGGATGAGAAGCAAACACTAGTCCTCTCTCTCTCGGAAGCTGTTGACTTGATTCGGGTCAAATTCTGGCTTTCCTTTCATTGGGCTTGACAGTTGTCAGTGAGATAAACCTTTCGATCCTACTAAATGAAGCACAAACAATTAGAAATANGGTACAGACAGACATGAAACCTTCTAGTCAAAAACCTTGCAATTCAAATCTTAAAACTAACTATGGGAAAAGATTTGTTTGTTCCAACAGGATAAAATGTCACCAACTTAACGGCTGAGAAAGAAAAGATACAGCTTTGCATTGAGTAGGATGTACCAAAAAGTGGCAACTGAAAGGTTGACCCGTCTGAACAATGATTATATTTTTTATTCTACTTACTGTGTTAGCTCTTCATTTTCCTAATTCCTATTTGACTCTTTTTCACAATTATTGTTTCTTTCTTAAATTTCATATTTCCGTTATCAGATTTCTTCTACTAATTTCATTTAATATATTTCTGTATTCTCTTTTTCTCATTGACTTTTCTTATACACATTGTTTTGGAAAAAAATTACTAGCCATTTGATCAATGTTATTTGTACTTGTTGCTGTAGAGTCATTTTCACTTTTTTTCCTCCCTAGAATATCATATTACTTTTACCCTTCTTGCTTATATCTTTATGATGATTCATATGTAGTCATTCAAAAGTCTGTACTAATTTTATAAGGAGTCTCTTGAATTACAATTTATCTCTCACAGTTTTTGTCATAAGGCATAAATTTTGTTAACCTGTAATCATTACATTTCTCATTGGGTGGATGTTGTTCTTATAGTTTCCCTAGCAGTAATTAATATTCTTCACATGTTGGGCATGTTAAGAGAGGGAGAGATCCTATCTCTCCTGCAGGCTGCATAAAGATTTGTAAACTCATGCAGTCCAGAAAAATAGGATACAAATAGAAGTATGTAGATTCCACTTGTTTCATGGACACTTTAGCATGTATAGTCGTAGTACATGCTCATGGGAGCAGGAATCTTCTTGTCAGTGTCTTGAGTGTACATGGGTATGGCTGCCCCCCCTTGTTTCAGGTGGACAGAATGTAGCATATGTCTTAGTAAGAACCAGACACTAGCCAGTCTTCATTGCTCACAAAAGGTAGAGGTACTTGGCACCAAGCAGGTGTCCTGACACTCACATAGCAGCAATAATGGAGCACAAATATGATTCAGATATACCTATAGGATGGTGAGGATTATGTAGGTTGTGATCACTCTAGTGTACAGATAGGTGAGGTACAATTTCTGCAAAGTGCGTGTATTACACATTCAGAAATGTGTAGGGCTGATGCCTTTTAGCATGTTCAGGAGTTCACTTTGTAATCGTCTTTCAGGTGTGCAGGCCTAGAGTCACTCTAGCAGGTCAAATCAATGTAATATAGCTCATGTAATATGTATCTGCCAGTCTTTGCATGTCACATAGAGGTGGAATCATGTCAGTCAGCACCATTAACACTGATCTCAAAATGGAACCACAGCAACCATGTGCTGCTATAAGTATTTCTGTATATTTCTTGTTTAAAGGGAGATAAAGTTGGCCAGTACATTCAGTTCCTCAGGTGAGATCATGGACAATAAGGCCTGAAGAATCCTCTAGTAACCAAAACTTCATTTGTCCATGACAACAATGTAGTTTTTGTAGCCCTCCTGCTTGCCTTTTGTCATAAGTGTGATGATTTTCTGAATGAAAGTTGGTGGAGACTACAATGATGTGGAAGCCAATGCCAAGTCTTCATTCTTTAGTAAGCTATTCAGAGTGCCTGTGCTCAGCAATGTGTCTTACCTATTACATTCTTTCCTAAATAGACTAGCTGAAGGAGAGGCATTTCTTCTTTGTTTTGAGTATTTTTGTGGAATGAAACTGTCTTGTATCTCTAGTGATGTATCTTGGTGGATATCTTAAAATGTTCAGCAAAGAAAGGACTTTATCCTCTAAATTCCAAATTAAAATGCCATCACTGATTCTTTTCGACCCATAGCCTAGGAATGGGGCGTTTTTACTGAGTTAACTTTAAGTGAGGTAAAATAATTATAATCCTTATGAATAGGGCTTTTTTCCTAGCATCCACCGGACAGATTTGAAAATGATAATACTATTGGGACTGGGGACTTAGAGGTCAAATTTTGCTCTATTTCTCTTCAGTGTTTACTAGTTTGATGTTTCCCATAGTAACCTTAATTGTGTAATTGCCTGTTTCTTGTTTTCAAGTATTGGGGAGATGGGAATAGGAAAGAATACACTAGTGCAAGTATTTTTGTTGTTTACTAAATGTTAAGAATAAATAAAGTTCATTGGACTTTTCAAGACACTGGTTGACTTTTAGATTTTGAAGTAGTCATTTTGACAGTTTTGTCAGTAGTCACATTTCTATATGAGGAAGGGTATTTTTGAAAGTCTTTACAATGTCATTAAGATGATCAAAATAAGTAATTTAGTTAGAACTCATTATTGATTAAACTTTATCTAAAGCAATCATTGGAGACATATTTTGATGTACCATATACTAGTACAAAAAATAATAGCCCACATTTTTGTCATCCACTCGTCAGTTGAGGGGCATTTGGGTTGGTTCCAGCTCTTCATTATTGTGAAGAGAGCTGCAATAAACATGGATGTGCATGTATCTTTGCTGTAGGATGAGTCTTGTGGGTATATACCCAGGAGTGACATGACTGGGTTAGGTGGTAGGCTCATTTTGAGTCTTTTAAGGGTTCTCCACACTGCTTTCCATAATGGTCGGACGAGTTTACATTCCCACCAGCAGTGGATGAGTGTTCCCTTTTCCCCACAACCTCTCCAGCAAAAATGTGGTACGTCTACATAATGGAGTACTTAGTACTCAGTGGTAAAGAAAGATGACATCAAGAACTTTACAGGTAAATTGATGGAACTCGAAGCCATTATGCTAAGTGAAGTAATACAGTCACAGAAAATCAGGTGGAGAATGGTCCCCTCATTTGTGTATGCTAACACCAAACCCCCAGATGAAAGGCGAGCTGAACAACATTATTGTTATATTTCTGTTTATCTGAATGGAATTATGTTGTTATAATGTAAATCTCTTAATAGGCTCTAGAACTGATCCACCACTTACTTTCAGACTCTGTAATTACTGTATATGAGTGGAAAGTATGCATTCATATTTTAGAGTAATACAAAATTAAAGAGGAAAATGTGAGTTTCTAAACATAAAAAAGACTGAGAGAAAGATGCAGGACAGTTATGGCAGAGTGCATGATCTGGGGTAGAGTTGGGGGAAGGGAAAGGGGGATATGTCTAAACTGAACTGAGAAATGATGTCTGAAATACACAAAACATCAATAAAAGCATTATTAAAAAAACAAAATAAAATAATAGCCCCCCAACTAAATTGTATTCTTTTTGTTACAGTAAGGTTTATAAGTTGTTTATAAACATATAAAAGTAAGTTTACTTATAAATACATATAAAAGTAAGTATATAAAATACATATAAAAGTACACATAAACTTACAAAAGTAAGTTATAAAGTTGTTTATAAGACCAGGAGATATGAGAGATTCTATTAATCATGGGAAATGTAGATGAAGAAACATTTCAAAATACTGTGGAATGCTATCTTCCAAACAAAATATGGCTATTGCACAACGAGTTTATATTAGTGCTGCTTACCTGCCAAAGACCAAGAATTCTATCATTGCATCATGGATGATGAAGGGGTTCATGAAATCCTATCTTCCCTGAAGAACATATTTCAATTCATTGCTGTTGCGAGAGTGGGACACATCACTTCAGTAGTATAGCCAATGGTAAGTTGCCCCTGGTAATGCTCATGCAAGCAAGTCTAATTAATCTCAGGAGATCACACACAAAGACATAAAGTAGAAATGGGACTAGTTGTTAAGAAGAAAGTTTCAGCAAGAGGGGACTATGACAAGTGAGAATAATGGGGCTAAATCTCATCAGAATAAATTATATACATATATGAAATTATCCAAAATTAACTTTAAATTTTAATAAATTAATTAAACCTAAAACTATGTAGTCTGGATATTTGATGGAGGGTGCTTATTTGTAATGGCGAAAAAAGGTTTAAAATTTTAAGTAAAAAAGAGTCTCATTATTTAGAGAGATTGGGTTACAGCGTAGAAAAATGGCATGGAAGGAAATGCTTCTTACCAAAGGAAAGAAGTGCCAGACAGGGTATGAGCTGAAAGATTAAGTAATTTAGATGGTACTATGAATGTCATTAAAAAGAATAAAGTAAGAATCACTTAGTTGAAATATCCATTTGGTTAAGGAAAAATTAAATTAGTGTAATCTTGTTAACGTGTTAACATTTTATCTTCTCTTCTCTCATCTAAGATGTGTATACAAAATTACTTCAAATAAGATTATTCTATTCAAAACAGCCTTTCCATATCCAAATCACATTCCATTTTATTTATTTAGTTGGAAGAGTGTCAGATCTAGGCACTGCATAGACTATACTCAGTTGAGGTTCAATAACATTGTGGTTTGTTATTAGGCCAGTTCCAGCAATCTACTTATCACTATTGTATGCTAGTCCCTATTCTGATAATTTAATTTGAGTTATTTTATTTAACCTTAATAAACAGAATGCATGCAAGGAAAAATTGTGAGACCCTTTGTAAAGATGATTTACAAAACATGCAAGTAATTTTAGCAATCTGTGAAAGGTTTTTCAGTTATTGGTGGAATTTGAATATAAGTTCTCTGCATCAAGGAGCCAAAGTCGTAGCCTTCTTTTCTACTTACATGTGTCCTTGAATAAGAGCCTGACTTAAAAACTACAAAAATCCTGTTTTCTAAATGCACATTTCCAGGAAATTCTGTTGTATAGGTATTCAAGGTTGTTGACCTCATCTTTTTTATTTTTATCTTATTTTACATGTACGAGTGTATTGCCCTCATGTATTTAAGTGCACTTGTGTCATGCAGTGCTAACAGAGGACAGAAGAGGGCATTGGATTCTCCAGTACTGGAGTTACAGATGGATGTTTGCTGCTATGCTGTTGCTGTGATTCAAACCCAGGTCTTCTGCAAAAACAGCCAGTGCTCTAAATCACTGAGATACCTCTCCAGTCCGTTAGTCTCTTCTTTTTTTTTTACAATACTTTTATTGATGTTCTGTGTATTTGAGACATCATTTTTCAGTTCAATTTAGTCACATTTCCCTTTCACTTCTTCCCACCCTACCCCAATTCATGAACTCTGCCATACATGACCTGCATCTTTCTCTCAGTCTCTCCAATGAGTTTCTCTGCACAGGTTTACTGTCCGAGGCAGAATTCAACCACAGCAATCCGTTCCTTGACCCAGTCCTATGCTACTGTGGTTCCCTCCCAACTATACCACTCAAAAGTATGCCCATGTACCTGTTATATATGTACCAGAATTATGTCCTCCAGGAATAAACTGTATTTAATTCCGATATATGTCCAGGAGTTCGTTTTTTTTTTTCTTTTAATTTTATATTACTCTAAAATATGTATATATACCTTCAGCCCATATACATTAGTTACCATGTCTCAAAGTAAGTGGTAAGCTAATTCTGGGGCTCATGACGAGATTCACATTATAACATCAGTTACTTTCAGATAGAAAGAAATATAACAATAGCATTTCTCAGCTTGCTTCTCAATTAGGGGATTTGATACTAGCATTCGCAAATGAGGGAAACCATTCCCTTTTTTTTTTTTTTTAAATTTTATTTATTTCTGTATGTGTATGAATGCACTGTCTGCATGCAAGTCTGTGCACCCGTGTCGTGCAATGCGGCGGAGGTCAGAAGACAGTCTCGGATTCCCCTGGAACTGGAGCCCTCCTGGAATTGGAGCCTCAGACGGTTCTTGGCCGCCATGTGGGTGCTGGGGATCGAACCCGGGTCCTCTGCAAGAGCGGTTGGCGCTCTTAACCACTAGGCCATCTCTCCAGCCCCATCCCTGTTTGTTTTATTGAGACGGCGTTACTTCACTTAGCATAATGGCTTCAACTTCTATCCATTTACCTGCAAAGTTCATGATGTCATTTTTCTTTACCACTGCATAGAACTCTATTGAGTAGGTGTCCCACATTTTTGTTATCCACTCATCAGTTGAGGGGCATTTGGGTTGGTTCCAACTCTTCCCTATTGTGAAAAGAGCTGCCATTAACATAGATGTGCATATATTTTTGCAGTAGGATGAGTCTTCTGGGTATATAACTCAGGAGTGCTATGACTAGGTCAGGTGGTAGGCTCATTTTGAGTCTTTTACAAGTTCTCCATTCTGCTTTCCACAGTGCTTGTATGAATTTACATTACCACCAGCAGTGGATGAGTGTTCCCCTTTCCCCACTACCTCTCCAGCATTTAGTGTCTTTGGTTTCTTGATCTTAGTGAGTCTTATCAGAGTGAGATGATATCTTAAAGTGGTTTTAATTTGCATTTCCTTAATTATTAGTGATGGTAAACACTTTTTAAGATGTTTCTCAACCATCTTTCCTTCCTCACTGGTGAAGACTCTGTTCAGCTCTTTACTCCATCTTTTCACTAATCATTTGTTTTCTTGCTTCTTTGTTTTCTGAGTAGTTTATATATTCTGGATGTTAATGCTCTGTCAGATGTATCACTGGTGAGGATTTCCTCCCATTCTGTGGGTTTTCTCTTCACTTCCTTGATTTTTTCTTTGCTGTACGGAAGAAAAATTTGAGTTTAATGAGGTCCCACTTGTCAGCTGTTGACGTTATTTCCTATGCAACTCCTGTTTGATTTAGAAAGCCTTTTCCTACTCCTATGTGTTGTAGTTTGCTATCATTTTTTTCTTCTATCACCTTCAGAGTTTTGGGTTTCACGTTGAAGTCTTTGATTCATTTGCAGTTGATTTTTGTACATGGTAAGAGGTAGGGGTCTCTTCTTAAAAGAAGAAAAAATACTTTTGGATCCCTGAATAGATAACAAACTAATTTCCAATTATTCTGACTATGATGGCAATGATTTGCATCCTATTTTCCTATATCTCATTATTTATCATGTAAAATGAGGAATAAAATTAAAAACAAATTCTAGTGTTGTGGTGAAAATCAAATAAGTAGGTACATTTAGCCATGTGTTTGATATATAATGACTCATTAGTAACAAGTGAAACATTGTGGGCATTAATAATTCTAAAATAATCATGAATTCAAGTGTGTATGCACATATAATCATTTCCACATTTTACTTACTTATAAATACTGGCTAGGTAGACACTGGGAATTTTCCTTTTGTCTTTTATAGTACAATTATTTGTACAAAACAACTGATTTAGTAGTAAATTAAATTAAATTACACATTATTGCAAATTTGAATATTTATGGAAGAAATTAAGTCAAAGACCTTTTACAATCCGACTAAAAATAAAATTAGGTATTACAAAAGAAGAATCTATGCATACACAGACACATATTTATATAAAATTATGTTTATACAAGTGAAGAATATATCTATACTCACCTATTTCTTTCTTTTTTTCACCTATTTCTTGTAAAGCACCTTCCATCAAGAATAAATCCTATTCAAATAATATTTGTTAATATTATCATGTTTATGGAAGGAAGAAACTTTTATTATTCTTTCATAAGGTACTTCGCATCCTCTACTGCTATTCCTCTAGAGGCCTTAAAAGTAAGTATTGCCAAGCATGTATTCCACAGGTTACCCAGAACCGTATATTGTATTTTGAAACTTGAGACCTTAACATTTTTAATTTTAGTCTGTTTGTCCATTTTCAGTTTAATTAGATCTCTGTAGCTTGTGCAGCCAGAACTGATTGTTGAGATTCACATAATACATAAAAATTATCCATCATGTGGCAGGAGAAGTGATTCAGTGGTTATGAGCAATGACTGCACTTGCTGAGGACCTGAGTTTGGTTGTCAGGACCCATATGACAGCTAAGAACCCTGAATGTTCAGATCCAGGGGATCTGATACCATCTGGCCTCTGAGAGCATTGCATGCCAAGAGTGCATTTACTTGCATGCAAGCAAATAATTCACACACATAAATAAAAATGAACATGTAAACTACCCTTCAGCTAAATTATCACTACATAATTGATATTTTCAAATAGAAGAAGGATAAAGGCACATGTGAATTAATTTTCTATAAGGAAATATCTTTTTTCCAGTATTTATATAAGCTTTAGAATTAATGAATGATTTTGACAGTTCCACTTTAAAAGAATACTGATTTTCTTCTTGTAATTATATTTGTTTTGTTTAATACAAAAACCACAGACATGAAAAAATAACACAATGCTGATCAATGATTCATATTTATACCTCAAAGGAATTCTCTTTTGAGGCAATGAAAAAGACCATAATTAATATCTGGAGTGAAACAGTTAACTGTTTACATATGTTTTCATATATATATGATTGTCACCTAGCATTATAAAGACCAGTTTGTGGTAAATTTATCATTAAATTTCAATAAGATGCTTTTGATGACAGATGCTGGCTTCCACTACTTAACTGCCTATAGAATACAGCTAGGACCCTGGAGGCTAATTTGTTTGCATTAGTTCATCGGGTCAACTGCTTCAAAAATGTAGATTGTAGAACTACTGGTAGATTGCATTACACCATTTAAATAAATAGTGGCAATTTGTCAATGTCATCTTAACTTCAACATTTCCTTTGAAACATCAGGAAACAGTAATTCCCAGTAAACTGACCTTTGTAAAAAATGTGATGACCTAGATCTTCTTGTTTTTAAGAGATAAAAGCCCATTAAAACTTATATTTAATAAGAATCTTTTTGTAAAGTGGAAAAAGTCTAAATTTAGTGAAAAGTTTACTGATGAAACTGGAATAAATGCTGAAAAGATTGAAAAAATTGAATAATTTCACTGATATCATTATGAAAGTCATTGTAACCAAGGTATTTATGTGTGTGTGAGTGTGTGTGTGTGTATGTGTGTGTATGTGTATGTGTGTGTGTGTGTTTTCCACAAATTGAGATTTGTTTTCTGAACAAAGTTCTTCTCTTTTTCTGCTTTGTTTCTTTTCTCTTTTTGCTATTCACTTTTTTCAGAGAATTTTTCTATGGATATTGTCTATTCGAATAACAATGTAGTTATTTGATTCCATTATTTAGGTAATCTGAAATAAAATACCACTTTAGGAGCTGAGGGGGAACATCAAAAAGAAGAAAAAAGAGTGAGAGTCTTTCATCTGCAAAGATGATTGATATGAAAAGTGATGAGGAGACTTTATTTGGGCAGGTACTATTTCCTCAACTAAACCTTCGTAAAAATGTAGAAAGAATTGCTTTGTTACTTGGCACTAAGATTGGTTGGAAAATTAAAACAATATTTTATCTTGTAGGTTAACTGTGCAACCCGATTTTTGAGAAATAATCAAGAGAGATTTTATTTTCTAAATAAGTCTTAGTTGTGATTTCCAGCATGTACTCGAATCAGCACTCCAATTTATTTTAATGTTTCATTTTTATTATTCCTTTTTTATGTGTATTTCCAATGGCAAAACCTTGCTAAACATTTGCTATAGGACAATGAGCAAAGACCAAGAACATGCCATCTTGAATTTGGGACCTAAGGAAGAAAAAATACACTAAGAAAAATACACCAAACAATGTAAATTGGTACTTTTTAGGTTAATTTATGTCTTTTGTTATGAGAAAAATTAAGTTGAAGTTTATACAAATTGTGAAGTACATCTGAGTAAGCAGAAAAACATGCTAGGAATAGTAAAAGTATGTATAAAGCCCCAGAAGTAGAAGGCAGGATGTTTGTGATCCAAAGAAGGCCACTGTAACATAAAG
Source organism: Rhizomys pruinosus (assembly GCA_009823505.1). Classification (NCBI taxonomy): domain Eukaryota; kingdom Metazoa; phylum Chordata; class Mammalia; order Rodentia; family Spalacidae; genus Rhizomys; species Rhizomys pruinosus. The sequence goes on from VZQC01015653.1 coordinate 362,256, forward strand.
CTAGTGAAAGATGGGATGAATGATATGGAATGTAGAATCCAACTAAGAGAATTTGGATAGGCACTGATGATTTTTTATTTGAGCTTTTGTAGTTTCATAGCATAGTTCTCAATCAAGTTTCGACCCCTCCCTTATTTGTGCCCCTCAATCCCTTACACCAGACCTCATATATTCTGTCATATGTGGTAAGACCTATCTAGTCAAGAATTTGCACCCAGATGTCCTTAAGTGAAAATTCATCCACTGCAGTCTAGTCAGCCCATCTCGAGTATAAATAATGTATACACTCCCACACCCAACAGCAATCAGTCTCCAATATTTCTCAGTCTAGGACTGGCTTGTTACCTATTTCCTCCTTCCCTCTGGATATCTGTGTAATAGATTTGGCATGGATCTTGTGCTGGATGAAACCATTGCCTGAAGTTCACATGTGGCCTGAAGTCCTCTGATCTCCTGTCTTCTTGAACCAGCCCGGGCCCTTACAACCTTAGGTAATGATCCCACAGCCATGGGTGGGTGAGTTTCAGTACAGAAGTCCTACTCTGTATACACACTCTGCAGTTTTTTATTCTTTAAAACTTGGCCTGTTGTGGCCTTCTATGTCCATCACACTTTGTTGTATAAGGAAGCTTCACTGGTGAGAGATCAGGGATGCATCAATTTTCTCTGTATCCCTGGGTCTGATTTGTTTCATGAGTCTTAGGTGTAGAGATTTAACTGTAACTGTGTCACCCAGGACTGGGCATCTCAGTTGTATATTCTATGTCTGACCAGTTGTGGAACTCTGCAGTAGCCTCCATCTGTTGCAATAAGGTAATTTAAAAATAAGTTTCTGAATTAGTGAAAACTGGAGATATTAAAAGAACTGACTTGTTCTAGCATGTTTCTGTGACATAAACCATGTATGTGAAAGTTGATCAGAATGCCTGATACCATCATTTGAGAATTTTTATGGTTGTATTCAATTGTGAATGAATTTGGTTGCTTTCTTCAGTTACCTTGTGTAAAACATTTAGATTCTTATAGACAAAGTCTCCTATTTATTAGATAAAGATTATCAAAATATATTATCTTCCTCATGGGGAAAATTTGAGTTTGAACTGAGATCAAAGTAATCTAGTTAATAAATATGAAGTGTTAACCATTATAGGAAATTATTAGTTAACAGTGGAAATTTGCAGACGATTTCAGCTTTGAGACTGTTAGCAAGTTTTCTGGCCTTTAGTACCATATCCCTTGTTATTCTGGGTTTGAAAGAAACTGTAAGTCTTTTTTATCCATGATATCCAGGGTGAAAAAACAAGTATGTTGGAAGGCCCCAGACTGACACATTGATAACTGCAGGGCAAGCTCCCTTTCCATATATCTGTCCATTCATTGATACACAATTACTTATCTACCCCATGGCAAGAGCTGTACAAAGTTCTGGTCCTACTAAAGCAAATTTTTTAGTAGTTTCTGACTTCGAATAGCTCATATTATAAAAGCATTCACATGGGTTAAAAAATAAATGGGATACCAGGTGAACTGACCAAGGAAAATAGACAGGGAAAAATTTTTTTGAACTAGTGGAAATTTTAATTCTAACAAATATGTAGAAGGATTTGTGAGAAAAATTAAATCACTAGCATTTCTTAATTTAACTACATTTACCCTTAACTCCTTATTAGATTTATGCTTCCCTTGGGGAATTTAAATTTGACTAAAAGGTAGGGTAGCTTATATGTATTTGCCTAATACAATGTGTTTATCAAGGAATAAAGAAATATAAATAAATTTTTAGTTGTGTAACCTGAGGTATGTTATATAGATACTTTAAATTTCATCTCAGTTTTACCTGATGCAAAATAAAGTTATTGAAAAGAGCAGTAGTATTTCACAGAGTTGCACTAATGATGGAATTTAATTTTTTCTTACCTGGAGAACTGCTACATGAATACTGATGACTGCTACTTTATTATATTTTATTTATATTTGTTTATTTTTATATTATGTGTATGACTGTATTGACTGCATGTGTTTAAGTGGACCATGTCATGCATTGCTGAAGGAAGAGAGAAGAGGGCATTGGATCCCCAGGAACTGACTTACAAACAGTTGTTAGATGATCTTCCTGGGATTCAAACCAAGGTCTTCTGCAAAAATGGCCAGTGTACTTAATCACTGAACATTCTCTCCAGCCCCAAAATTTTATTGAAGTATATATGTGAACTTGGGGCAAACTATAAAATTCTATATGCAAGTATAATGGGCAGACAATATTAAAGAATCTGAGATATTGCAAATAATCTATATAGAGTGGTACATATTAAATAAATGTATATATGTACTTTTTTACTGTTTCTTTTTCTTAATTTTATTAAGTTTTTGTACATTTCATACAACATTTCTTAATCAAATTTAGACCTGTTACCCTATCCATTACTTCTCTCACCAGAATTCATGCATTCTGCCATACATGTTAAGTCCCATCTTGCATCTTTTTCTCAGTCTTTCTTTTAACTTCTTTGATACATAAGTTTACAGTTTTGGTCAGTTTTTTGAACAAGTCTTTTTTGTCATTGTTTTTCCCTTTAATTTTGTATTACATATATCTATATCTATATCTCTATATAGATATAGATAGATAGATATTCCAAAGATAAACAATACAAAGAATCAATGAGACCAAGAGCTGGTACTTTGAAAGGATAAACAAGATAGACAGATCATTAACTCAGCTAACCAAAAGAAAGAATGATCATCTCCAAATCAACAAAATTAGAGATGAAAAGGGAAACATCACAACAGATAATAAAAGATCCAGAGCATTATATGGGAATACATTGAAAATCTGTACTTTTCTAAATTTGTAAACCTAAAAGAAATGGATGAATATCTGAAATCATGGAACACATCAAATCTTAACCAGGAAGAGATTAACAGTTTAAAAAGGCCCATATCATACGAGGAAATTGAAACAGAATTACAAAACCTCCCAACTAAAAAAAAATCCCAGTCCCAGATGGATTTACAGCAGAATTCTATCAGACATTTAAAGAGGACCTACAAGCAATATTACTTACGTTATTCAAAAGGATAGAAGCAGAGGGAAATCTCCAAAATTCCTTCTATGAAGACAGCATCACGTTAATAACAAAGCCAGGCAAAGATACAGCCACAAAGAAAACTACAGACCTATATCCTTAATGACTATAGATGCAAAAATTGTCAACCAAATTCTTGCAAATCACCTACAGGTGCACATCAAAAAGTTTATCCACCATGATCAACTTGGTTTTATTTCAGAGATGCAGGGATGGCTCAACATATGCAAATCAATAAATGTCATAAATTATATAAATGGACTCAAAGATAAAAACTACAATTTCATCTCAATTGATTCAGAAAAGGCTTTTGATAAAATACAACATGGCTTTATGATTGAAACCCTAGAGGGAATTGGACTGGAGGGAACAATCCTCAAGATAATTAAAGGCATATACAACAAACTCACAACCAACATCATCCTAAGTGGAGAAAAATGAGAAGCATCCCTCTTAAAATCAGGAACCCAACAAGGATGTCCACTATCTCCACTCCTTTTTGATACAGTGCTTGAAACTCTTGCTAGAGCAATAAGACAAGAGAAGGAAATTAAAGGAGTACTAATTGGAAAGGAGGAAGTCTATCTCTTTTTGCAGATGATATGATATTATACCTAAGGGATGCCAAAAATTCCACCAGAAAATCCTAGAACTGATCAATAATTTCAGTTAAGTGGCAGGTTACAAAATTAATCTATAAAAATAAGTACCCTTCCTACATGCTAATAACAAGCAATTGTAGGAATACGGGGAAACCCTTCCATTTACAATAGCCTCAAAAATAAAATGTCTTGGAATAAACCTGACCAAAATCATTAAATATTTCTACATTGAAAATTTTATATCTTTGAAGAAGGAGACTGAGGAAGACACCAGAGGATGGATTTCCCACGCTCATGGTACAAAAAATTAATATACTAAAAATGACCATCCTACCTAAATTAACATATAGATTCAATGCACTCCCAATTAAAATTAAAATTCTAAAATTTTATGTAACAACAAAAGACCCTGGATAGCCAAAGCAACCCTGATCAAAAATAGTAATGCATGGGGAATTACTATACCTAAAATTTATATGTAAAACAAAAGACCCTGGATAGCCAAAGCAACCCTGAGCAAAAAGAGTAATGCACGGGGAATTACTATACCAGATTTCAGTCTCTACTACAGAGCTATAGTCATAAAAACAGCATGATTGGCACAAAAATAGACCCATAGATCAATAGAGTATAATCGAGGACCCAAACTTGAGTACATACAATTTCAGCCACCTGATACATGACAAAGGAGCCAAAAACACTCAATGGAGGAAAGGTAGCATCTTCAGTATATGATGCTGGCCAAACTGGAACACCTCCTGTAGAACAATGAAATTAAACCCCTAACTTTAAGCTTATACAAAAATCAATTCTAAATGGATTAAGGACTTCAATGTGAAATCTGAAACTCTAAAACATTACAAGAAAATATTGGCAGTGACCTATATGATATAGGTATAGGAAAAACTTTCTAAATTAGAGGGCAGCTGGGCAGGAATTAAGGTCAACAGTCAACAAGTGGAAACTAATTAAATTAAAAAGCTCTGTACAGCAAAAGAAACAAAGAAGCGAAGAGAAAACTCACAGAGTGGGAGGAAATCTTCACCACTGACACATCTGACAGAGGATTAACATTCAGAGTATATTAATTACTCAAACAAAGGATCAATAAAACAAATGACCCAATTAAAAGATGAGCTAAAGATCTGAACAGAGGCTTCTCAAGAGTAGAAGTTAAGATGACTCAGAAACATCTTTAACAGTGTTCAACACAGTTAGTAATTAAGGAAATGCAAATTAAAACCAGTTTACGATTTCATCCTTTTTATTTATTTATTTTTATTATTTTAAGGGATTCACAATATAAGAGCACAGTTGTTTTCAAATCACATTGATGTTGCTTGCTCAGTTTGCCATACAGTTAGGTAATTGGTGCTAGCATCCACAGATGAGGGATGCCTTTCGTCGTGTTTTTTGTTTGTTTGTTTGTTTGTTTGTTTGTTTGTTTGTTTGTTGTTGTTGTTTTTTTCTGGGACTGTGTTACTTCACTCAGCATGATATCTTCTAGCTCCAGCCATTTACCTGCAAAGTTCATGATGTCATCTTTCTTTACCGCTGCATAGAACTCCATTGTGTAGATGTACCACATTTTCTCTATTTCATCTTATACTGGTAAGATTGGCTATGATCAAGAAAACAAATGATACCAAATGCTGGAGTGGGTGTAGAGAAAGGGGATCATTCATTCACTGATGTTGGGATTGCAAAGTCATGCAACCCCTATGGAAAACAGCATGGAGAACTTTTAAAAGTTTAAAAATGAATATACCACTTCATCCTATAAGAGGAATACATGTACAACTATGTTTATTGGGGCTTCTTTCGTGATAGTGAAGAGCTGGAAGCAGCGCAGGTGTCCCTCAACTGACTAGTGGATAATGAAGATGGGGTACATTTATACAATGGAGTTCTATGCAGTGGTGAAGAAGGACGACACCACAACATTTGGAGGCAAATGGATGGAACTGGAAGCTGTTATCTTAAGTGAGGTCACACAGTCTCAGAAAAACAAAGGACCTGTGTTATCCCCCATTTGTTGTTCCTAACACCAAATCATTATACGTAAGTCAAAGTAGGTAACTAGTCAGTGAAGATAATATCATGTTGATTGTTATTACTATAGACATAACTTGAAGTGTATGTCTCTATTTTTCTCATTTCTAAGATTTATGAGAAAGAACAAATCTTGTTTTAAGTACATTAAAATATGCATCAACTCGCTCTGCAGTTTAGGAATCAAAAGCTATATTTTTTACTTGTATACAAGCTTAGGTTTAAACTGTGAATCCCTAAATATGTTTTGCAATTAACCTATAGTTTGAGTTCAGATATTGTAAATTTGCTACAGGTAAGGAGTGTAAAAAAAAAAAAAAAAAGAAAAACTGCCTGGCGTGGTGGTGCACGCCTTTGATCCTAGCACTAGGGAGGCAGAGGCAGGCAGATCTTTGTGAGTTAAAGGACAGCCTGGTCTACAGAGTGAGTTTCAGGACAGCCAGAGCTACAGGGAGACCCTGTCTTGAAAAGCCCCCCCCAAAAAAAAAGAAAAGAAAAAGAAAGACTAAGAGTTGAATCATGAATATTAAAGGCTAGTATAGATGCCCCCAAAGCGCAGAGTTGAAGTCTTGCTTAGATTACTGGAGTGCAAGAAGGCTGTGTCATGTTTCAAGTAGAAAACACTTTTTTTTTTTTGGTGTTTTCGAGACAGGGTCTCCCTGTAGCCCCAGCTCTTCTGGAACACGCTCTGTAGACCAGGCTGGCCTTGAACTCAAAGAGATCCACCTGCCTCTGCCTCCTGAGTGCTAGGATTAAAGGTGTGCACCACCACATCTGGCTTAAAAACACATTTTTTGGTCATGTATTCTCTGCACCCTGCCCCAACCCCACCTTCCTGAGGTAAGGGAAGCAGAAAAGAAAGTGTCCAGTGTCCCAAAGGGGAGGGCATGAGTGCCATCAGAGAAGGATGGCAGATGGTACTGATGCTGCCTGCTCTGATACTTCTGATGGCACTCATGCCCTCCCCTTTGGGACACTGGACACTTTCTTTTCTGCTTCCCTTACCTCAGGAAGGTGGGGGGGCGGGGGGCAGAGAATACATGACCAAAAAAACCCCACATTTTTATAAGCTTTGTTCAAAGCATAAATATAAGCTCTTAGCTGTGAATTTGATGCTAATGAAATAACAATGTACTGGATAAGGATATGGTGTTTTTTTTTTTTTACAAAGCATACATAAAACAAGGCTATATGGGGGTGACTTTATACAGTAGAAAAAGGAAATGAGAATAAAAGCTATGAAATTTTAGTTACACAAAATGAGTAAACCTTGAGAATCTAATGTAGGACATGATAGCTATAATGAATAATTTTGTAGTGTATGCCTGAATAATTCCAATAGGGCTGATTGTAAATGTTTCCACAAAATGAAAGAAAATTGTAACAAAGTTACATAGTGATTGATTGATTGATTCATTCATTCATTCATTCATTAAGATTTTTGTGATTAGAGACCTCTGAACTTACTGTTATAATTCTTTAAGGAACAATAGTCTGATATTTGATAATTTAATGTTTAAGGAAACTTTAAAAATCTTAATTAGCTTACATGACAACTATGCATTTTAATGTCATTTGATTTCAAAACATGTTTAATAAAACTGGTTAATTTATAGCCTTTCGATCCTACTAATGAAGCACACGCAATTAGATATATAGGTATTTAAACAGTACTAATTGTTATGGTAGGTAACTTTGGTATATTCACAGATGTTTGGATGGTATGTTAATCCATGAATTACATTTTCTTCTGTTAAGTATGACAGGGTCTTCCTGTGGTTTATAATATCTCCTAACCATTAGAAGATGTAAGCTTGTGGCATCAGCCATGGGTTATTCCTCCAAGGAGAGAGCTAATAGCCAATTAGATTTGGGATATACAGACATATGGCTGCCACTGCTGCACAGTATTTCCAGGCAGATGAGGTGTAGCTGGTGCTGATGGAGGAGTCTTGCTTGACTCAAGGAGACCTATATTTGCTTTATT
>VZQC01015653.1:371365-405276 GCA_009823505.1 Rhizomys pruinosus
TATATATATAATTTAAATATGTTTATAAGTTTACCCTTTTAGAGGTACTGCTAGAAATTCAGCATGCATATTAAACTTAAAAATTATATTATTTCTCACTGAAGGACTATAGAAGAAATTGATTTACAGTTATTTTTCTTATTTCTTGTGATACTGTTATCATGGTTTTTCTTGTGATATTGTTATCCTACATTTTAGTTACAAATATGTGAAATATGCATAATACATAAGACATTCCTTCAATTTTTACAATGAATTCATTTATATTTATAAGCTGATCACTCATTTTCAGTAGTCTATTAGTCTTCTTTCATTCTATGATTCAATCTGTGATCCAGTTTTAGAGTTTTATAAGTTATATGAATGATCTCTGTCATTTTTCTGTATCTGTAGATCTGTATCATTTTTTTCCAGGATTTTTTGTCTCTCTTTAAAACTTTCCTTTCTTATTTCAGGCACATGACTTTAATCCCAGAACTCAGGAAGCAGAAGCAAATGGATCTCTGTGAAATTGAGGCCAGCATGGTCTGCATAGAAATTTTAAAACCAGCCAGGACTGCAGGGGGAAGCAGTCTCAAAAAGATTAAAACAAATAAGCAAACAAACAACAATAACAACAACAACAACACCAAACCTAATACAATCCCAAAGTTTATTTCATTTATCAATAAATTTTCTTGTCTCTTTTTCTGTATATTTACTTCTTCAAACATTTACTTAGTTTACAATAATTAATGCATGGCTGAGGAGATATGTCACTGGGTAAAATTATTTGCTGCACAAAATTAAGGACCTGACTTCAAACCCCAGAATGCACAAAAAGAGCTGAGTGTGGCAACAAACATGACCGTATCCTTACTGATGTGAAGTATCTGGCTGCCAGCCTATATCCTAGTTCAATGACAAAACCTGTCTCAGATGAAGTGACAGAACAGGATAGCTAACATCATCATCTGGACTCCACATGCAGGCATTGATGTGAGAGCTTCCATCTACACACTCATATACTACATACATACACCCACAATAGTTAATTCAGTTCTAATTTCCACTTATTTTTTAGCAGAAAATTGATCTCCAAGTCTTATTGTTTTTTTGTCCTTTGATATTAATATGTTTGGTTCTATGGCTAACCTCTGTTGTTTTTCTCTTGGTTTTACATGTTTCATACAGATTTGGCTGCTAAATGTGTTTTATTAATATTTATCTAGCAGATATTTGCAGTTCGTTTAGATTGTTTGGTTTGAAATATATTTTTGAATGTTTCTGTCGTACATATTCATGTAGAAATCTAATTTAGATATCATATTGAGCCCACTATAGATGTCATCACTCATGAACTATAATTGCATAGACATTAATTCTTTGGGTAACATCTCTTTCTAACATTCTTTTAGTATTTTCTGTCATTTTTTTCTCTTAGAATTTTTTACTATAAATATTATGTACTGATTTCTGGAACACCATTCTTGACACATTTTCCACAATCTATGGTTACATCTAATGCATTTATATTATATCCATGATATTATACCTCAGACTCACAATGTTTTAGTTAACTTAAAATGTTTACCTCCTAAGCTCTATTAAGTTTTAAGAATCTTTTTTTAATTTTTTAAATTTTATTTATTTTTGTATGTGTATGAATGTACTGTCTGCATGTAGGTTTGTACACCCATGTCATGCAATGCCGCAGAGGTCAGAAGGGGGTGTCAGATTGCCCTGGAACTGGAGTTAAAGATGGTTCTCAGCCGCCATGTGGGTGCTGGGGATCTAACCTGGGTCCTCTATAAGAGCGGTAGGCGCTCTTAACCGCTAGGCCATCTCTCCAGCCCCTAAAAATCTTTAAGCTATCATAGTCTACTCAGAATATAGCCCTTAATTTGTCAAGAATCAAAAAATTTCCAGAAGGATTAAAATGGAGTAGAATGTCATATTTTCATCAATTGTTTCCCATGTCTCTGTGATATGTGCCTTTTAAGTTTGGTCTCTGAAGATTTACACATTTGGGTTTATTTGACTTAAATATTTTATCCTTTTTCTGTAGTTATCTTTGGACAAAACGTATTCTACCACAAGCTTTTCAATCACATTAAGAAGTAGAAATCAATCGGGCGTGGGAGGCAGAGGCAGGCAGATCTTTGTGAGTTCAAGGCTAGCCTGGTCTACAGAGAGTGAGTTCCAGGACAGCCTGGGCTACAGGTAGACCATGTCTTAACAACAAAAAAAAAAAGAAAAAAAAAATAGAAAAGAAAAAAGAAGTGGACTTGTATTTTTACATGTATGACATCCGTACATTTCATGACTGTATCTAAATGAATACAAAATATTTTACAACATAGACATGGGGATCAATCACTTCCAAAATTTCTATAGAAAATTAAAATATATCTACAAAAATGTAACCTTCTTTTTCATACTAGTATATATTTTCCTATGTGTAAAAATTTGGAGTAAAATAACTAGAGCTTGTTTGAGAGATGAAAGACCCCATAAAATCAGGGAATATTAGAGTCAAATACATTAGAGAATTTTTAGTAACTACTTCTGAAATTGTGGTTGCATTCATCATTGGCTTGATGAGGTAAAGGTTTCCCCTAAGAGTTATTTCCTTATTATGGCCATCAGTTATCTCTGTAAAACCCATTTGAAACTAGCATAGTTTAGAAATATGTCACACAAAACAACTACCTTATAACAAAACTACATAAATATGATAATCCTCAATATTATTGTTATTTTTAACTCTCTTTATGACAGAAATGGTGATAAATTTTATATTTCATGGGCAACTAAGATAGCTAGAGTCATGAAGGTGCATGCTATCAAGTTTCATGACCTTAGTTTCTCAGATCCTCAGGACTGTTATTGTGAAGGACAGATTCCTGCAAGTTGTCCTCTGACATTTACAGGCATGACAGGGAACACTCATGCCCACGCACGTGTGCACATAGCTCTCTCTCTCTCTCTCTCTCTCTCTCTCTCTCTCTCTCTTTCCCAAACTCACCCACTTACAATGAGAAACTGTAATAAAAACTTACATTTATTAAATGTATAATATGAATTCTATCAATGTCCTCCTTTGCCCAATAAGAAATAATTGATGTGAAATTATATTCCTAAGATTTCATAGCCTTGAAGGCTCAAAAGTATACTGAAACTAGTGTGGTTCTAACATTAAGTTCCAGAACAATGTGTGTAGCTTAAGAAGATAGTAAGGATTTAAAGGCAATAATATCAGACTAGAAAAAAATCTAGGACTCTATTAGATCCATACCCAATCTAGCTTTCCTTCCATTAAGATTATTTTCTTTTTTTTTTAATTTAATTTTTATTGATGGTTTGTGCATTTCGTACATCATTTTCCAATTCAGGTCAGGCATATTTCCCTTTCCCTCCCCCCACCCCCACCCCATCCCAGATCATGTATTTTGCCATAACTGTCCTGCATCTTTCAGGTTTTTTTTTTTTTTCATTTTTTAGCTATAAGTGATAATCCATGAGTATAAGCATCCTTCGTGCAAAAAACCAAATCATACAGACTGTTGTGCCAAACCCCCACAGTCCCACACATCCAGTGGAGGGGTGACAGGTTTGAAAGGAATAAGAGGCCTCAGCATTGCCAAACACATCGAACCCTTCTGTGGATGCCTACATGTAACAACTATTTATAATAAGTCTATATGAAACTTATACCTTCCTAGGTGGCCACAAAGGTTTTGAATGACTTTTCTTTGCCTCCCCCCCCCCAATAGAACAAGGAGATAATATGACGATGACGACCTTCTTCTCCAAACTGTAAATGAGGACAACATTATAAGACGGTAATCTCTTATAAAACCGTAAAAATGCCTTCTTTAATTGGACTAAAGACATAAGAAACTGTGAAAAGGATATATACTCGGTTCAGAAACAAAATATAATACAAATAAAGATTACTTTTCTTAGTAAAACGGTCTTATAGGCTCTGGGACCTTGCACATATCAGCTTACAGCAACTGGTGTCAGCATGGACAAGACTCCATGAAAGCTCAATTAGATAGAAAACTAGTATAAACTGGGGAAATAGGCAGGAAGGTCCCAAACTTTGCAATAAACTATGTGGCAGGGATTCACTGCTGCGTGTGAGGGAGAGTTTTGCTTCTCTACAGGGAGTATGAGCTAGATATGATGAAGTGGCTCCAGTGGATGAACTCCTCATGAGGGACATCTGGGATACAATCTTGACTCCAATACCCTTTATCTTTTTTTTTAATTTTTGTATGTGTATGATGTATTGTCCCCTGCATGCAGGTCTGTGCACCCGTGTCGTGCAATGCCGCGGAGGTCAGAAGAGGGTCTCGGATTCCCCTGGAACTGGAGTTCTCCTGGAATTGGAGTTACAGACGGTTCTTAGCCGCCATGTGGGTGCTGGGGATCGAACCCGGGTCCTCTGCAAGAGCGTCGGTGCTCTTAACCGCTAGGCTATCTCTCCAGCCCCGACTCAATACCCTTTAACATATATGACAAAATGCATGAAATCCAGTGAGGAGTTATGGGAGTGAAAATATGGAAGGGAGGCTAGATATGATTAAGATGTATGAAATCCAAAAAAGTTCAATAAAATACTTTTAAAAGATTAAGAAAATAGAAAAAATGATTATCTTTCCCCTCTTCTCATAATTAGTTCTCACAATTCAGATTAAGTTTGAAACCTTGCATGGCAATTTCTATGCTGCCAATTTATTCAAAGTATTTATCAAACAGCTTAGTGTATGCTAAGGAGGGAATTCAGCTTAGGAAAAACTAGGATATAAGGTTCATATTAGTGTGAGATTCCTCTCACTCCCCTCTCATTCTCTTTATGTGTATACACTCCACCACACAAACATGCGCACACACACATACAGACTATTCTGGGTATTAAAACCAGAACTGCACATCTCACAAATGGTATATAAGCATATTACACAGAGCCATGTCCCCTAATGTTTCTGCAGTTCTTCTAATTAAAAATATTTGGAAAGTGATAAGTCCAGGCAGCCAAAGAGTGTGGTTTATGTCCCAGTTAGCAAGTCAAATATATGCATATGAGAGCAGCTACTAACCAAAAGTTGATAGAAACTGGAGAAAGAGAATAGATTTACCCACAGGCACTAGAGAGAATAACAGTTCAAAATTTACATACCACAGGCACAAAGCACCTTTCTCAAGAAACAGCCTCACTTGATTACTATCTTGCTTAGTCCCAAAGAGTTGCTAAGGGCCAAATTAATTGCATATAGCTGGAAGGAACAATTGAAGGAGCACCATAAAAATAATGATTTTAAATTATATGGCTTGGTTTTGGTTTTTGCATAAGAGAGAAATAATGAAAAGTAACCAGAACACATTATTCTTGGAGAGTTGATATATGACATCACTCCAAAAGGAACAGCCATGGTACATGGTAATGTAAAGAAGGAACACCTAAGGCTGGAGAGGTGGCTCAGCAGTTAAGAACACTGGCTGCTCCTGCAGAGGACCTTGGTTTTATTCCCCTCACTCACATGGCCACTAACAACCATCTTTAACTACATTTCCAGAGAAATTTGATTCTTTCTTCTGACCTCAGTGGGCATTGTAGGACAGAGGTACACATACATACATGCAGGCCAATACACTCATACACATAAAATTAAAAAAATAAAATATTTTCAAAAATACCAAAAAAAAAAAAAAAAAGCCGGGCGTGGTAGCGCATACTTTTAATCCTAGCACTTAGGCAGAGGCAAGCTAATCTTTGTGAGCTCAAGGCCAGCCTGGTCTACAGAATGAGCTCCAGGCCAGCTGGGACTAAAAGGGAGACCCTGTTTCATAAAAAAAAATAATAATAAAATAAAATAAAATAAAATAAAATATTTTAAAAAGAAGGAACGCTTTTTTAATATAATACTTTTATCGATGCTTTCTGTATTTCAGACATCATTTTTCAGTTCGGTTTAGACATATTCCCCTTTCCCTTCCTCCCGCTCCACCCCAGTTCATGCATTCTGCCATACATGTCTTGCATCTTTTTCTCAGACTTTTTAAAGTTTTTCTTGGTAAAGGTTTATTGTTTTGGGAAGAATTTAACTATATCAGTCCATTCTTTGAACCAGTCCTTATGCTATTGTGGTTCCCTCCCAATTGTATTGTTCCAAAATATGTCTATATAAACATCATATATGTCCAATAATTGTGTTCTCCAGGAATAAACTGTATGTTAACTCTGATATATGTTTAGGAGTTCACATTTTTTCCCATTAATTTTACATTACTCTAAAATATTAATATATACCTTCTGCCCATGTACATTAATTACCATGTCTGAAAGTAAGTTGTAAGTTAATTCTAGGGCTCATTAAAATATTCATATTATAACATCACAGTTGCTTTCAGACAGAAAGAATTATAACAATAATGTTGCTCAGCTTACCTTTCAATTGGGAGATTTGATACTAGCATCAACAAATGTGGGAAATGCTCCCTGGTTGTTTTTTTTTCGGGGGGGGGAGGCTGTGTTACTTCATTTAGCATAATGGCTTCGAGGTCCATCCACTTACCTGGGAAGTTCATGATGCCATCTTTCTTTACCACCGCATAGAACTACATTGTGTAAATGAACCACATTTTTGTTATCCACTCATCAGTTGAGGAGCATTTGGGTTGACTCCAGCTCTTCCTTATTGTGAGCTTATTGTGAAGAGAGCTGCAATAAACATAGATGTGAATGCATTTTTGCAGTAGGATGAGTTTTATGGGTATATACCCAGGAATGTTATGACTGTGTCAGGTGGTAGGCTCACTGCTTTCTATAGTGGTTGTACGAGTTTACATTCCTACCAGCAGTGGATGAGTGTTCCCCTTTCTCTACAACCTCTCCAGAATTTGGTGTCTTTTTATCAATTATTTGTTTACTCTATTTATCAACTATTTATTTACTCAATAATTTGAGTAGTAAGAGTTCTTACTACTCAAATTATTCAGAAGGATACAAGCAGAGGGAAATCTCCCAAACTCCCTCTATGAAGCCAGCATCACTCTAATACTAAAACCAAGCAAAGACACAACGAAAAAAGAAAACTATAGACCTATCTCATTAATGAACATAGATGCAAAAATTCTCAACAAAATACATGCAAATCACATACAGACCCACATCAAAAAGATCATCCACCATGATCAACTTGGATTCATATCAGAGATGCAGGAATGGTTCAACATATGTAAAACAATAAGTATCATAAAACACATAAATGGACAGAAAGACAAAATAATCACACAATCATCTCAATCAATGCAGAAAAAGCCTTTGACAAGATCCAGCATCCCTTCATGTTTAGTTCTAGAGGGAATTGGACTAAAGAGAACATTCCTCAATACAATCAAAGCCATATATAACAAACCCACAGCCAACATTATCCTAAATGGAGAAAAACTAGAAGCATTCCTCCTTAAATGTGGGAACCTGGCAAGGCTGACCCCTATTGCCACTCCTCTTCAACATAGAGCTTGAAATGCTTGCTGGGGCAATAAGGAAAGAAAGAGAAATTAAAGGATTACTAACTAGAAAAGAAGAAGTTAAACTATCCCTGTTTGCAGATGATATGACAATTTACCTGCAGGATGCCAAAAACTCCACCAGAAAATTCCTAGAAACAAGAGTTTCAGTAAAGTGGCAGGATACAAAATTAACCTAGAAAAATCAGTAGCCTTTCTTTACACCAACAACAAGCAACTGGAGTAGTAATATAAGGAGACTTTCCCGCTCACAATAGCCTCAAAAAATAAAATAAAATACCTGGGAAGAAACCTAATCAGAAACATTAAAGTTCTCTCCAACAAAAATTTTAAACCCCTGAAGAAGATTAAAGATGACATCAAAAGATGGAAAAACCTCCCATGCTCATGGATTGGAAAAATTAGTATAGTAAAAACAACCTTTCTACCCAAATTAATATACAGATTCAATGCAATCCCAATTAAAATTTCCATGAGTTTCTCCAAAGACTTGGAAAAAAGTCCTTAAATTCATATGGAAAGACAAAAGACCCCAAATAGCTAAAGCAGCCCTGAGGGAAAAATGCAATACAGGGGGGATCACCTTACCAGACTTCAAGCTATACTACAGGGCTATAGTCATAATGACAGCCTGGTACTGGCACAAAAACAGACCCATTGACAAATGGAACAAAATTGAAGATCCAAAATTGAGCTCATGCAATTTCAGGCACCTTATATTTGATAAAGGGGCCAGAAAAGCTCATTGGAGGAAAGATAGCATCTTCAGCAAATGGTGCTGGCAAAACTGGATTACCATATGTAGAGAAACAAAAATAAACTCCTACCTCACACCCTGTACAAAAATCAACTCCACGTGGATCAAAGATCTCAGTGTGAAACCCCAACTCTGAAGGTGGTAGAAGAAAAAGTTCTTAGCAATCTACAAGACATAGGAGTGGGAAATGAATTTCTAAATCAAACAGCAGCTGCAGAGAAAATAAGGTCAACAGCTGACAAGTGCAGTCTCATCAAATTCAAAAGCTTCTGTACATCAAAAGAAACAATCAAGGAAGTGAAGAGAAAACCCACAGAGTGGGAAGAAATCCTCACCAGTGATACATCTGCCAGAGCATTAACATCCAGAATATATAAACTACTCAAAAAACAAAGAAGAAAACAAATGACTCACTCAAAAGATGGAGTAAAGAGCTGAAGAGAGACTTCATCAGTGAGGAAGATGACTGAGAAACATCTTAAAAAGTGTTCAACCTAATAATCAAGGAAATGCAAATTAAAACCTCTCTAAGATATCTCACTCTGATAAGACTGGCTAAGATCAAGAAAATAAAAGAAGGAACTTTTGCAAAAAATTAAAAAATTCCTTGTTTGGTATGCCAGTCTTAATGTTGAATAATAATGCACTGTTCTGTAAATGTATTTCTGAAAATGAAAATGCCATAAATTAAAAATCATTTTTCCAAATAAAATATTTTATAATACAGACATATATATGATAATAACATATATATTTTATATATATGATATATATATGACAAGTAATTTCAGTCTAAATTAGCCTAACAACAAAATTATGTGGAAAATATGAAAGGTTTCCAATATAATTATATTTTAGTTAATTAAACTTCTAGAATTTCTAAGAAAATTTCTTGGCAGAGAAACTTATCCAAAGGACATATGGTTATTATTTTCTCTCATGCTGGTGTTTTTTTTTTTTTTTGGGGGGGGGTCTTTTCGAGACAGGGTCTCCCTGTAGCCCCAGCTAGCCTGGAACTCTCTCTGTGGACCAAGCTGGCCTTGAACTCACAAAGATCCGACTGCCTCTGCCTCCCAAGTGCTAGGATTAAAGGCATGCACCACCATGCCCGGCGATGCTGGTGCTTTTAAACAGGTGGAATTTAAGTAAATACTATATGTGCTTCATTTATGTATATTTTCGCACAATTTGTATATTTCTGGAATGGAGTATGTGTAATGACTATGTTGAATACTATAATATATGTCAAGAAGTAAAACATCGGCAAAAACACTGGTTTTAATAAGAGAAAATGCCATTTGTGGTTAAAGAATCTCTTATTCAACTACCATTGATACCAGAAAGCCAAGGAAACTGGAGTTAAAGACGGTTCTCAGCCGCCATGTGGATGCTGGGGATCGAGCCCGGGTCCTCTGCAAGAGCAGTCGGTGCTCTTAACCGCTAGGCCATCTCTCCAGCTCCTCCATCCGTTTTTATTCAAGAAATAGTTAGGATATATCTCTTGAATAAGGCCAAGAAGACATAACCATTCTTTTGGATTGAATTCTTTTACACCCACAAAAAATTTAATAGAACTTGGCACTTCCCACATGAATTTGTCACAGAGTTCTGCTTAACTTATGATGAATGATATAAAAATGCCTATGAACTTTTATATGTATTGAAATTATAGTAAAGAAGCTAATTAAGGGATCAAAAAGTAATGTGTCCATTGTATGATTTAAGGAATATTTATATGAATGCATCAGTTTCATTTCTGATCAAATTGATAGTATGAGTATTCATGTTCGTTTGGCCATTTAGATACAATCCTGACTAATATCTACTTAAACTGGTAGCTGCAAGAAGATATCATATGCATCTAAGAATAAGTCTATTTCAGAAGTAAGTTAGTTTCATATTGTTTTATTTTTATATCTAGTTGAATATATTTCCTTGGATTCCTGCAAAGGCTTTTCTATTTTCTAACTTCACTTCTTTTACCTCAGGCTATAGAATGAGTAAGATATTAAGTGAAGTGTAAGCAGAAATCATAGATAATTTAATTCAAGTGTTTAGAAGTTCTAACAAGGAAATTAATCCACAACTATATACCTAACTCTGACCAGAAAATGAGCCTCCTATAACATGGATGTTTGTTCTCTTCAAATAGTGAAAGTTTTAGATTTATACTGGGAGCAAGAAGTAGGGAAGATCTCCTTTTTAGGTGCTTGATCATCCAAGTCACATTTGGCAGTTAATCCAGTGGCAGATTTCTCACTGAGATTGACAACACTTCTAGGAATTATTTGTAGACTAATAAAACTGCATTCTGTAATATGTGGCTATATTACATGAGGGCTAACTACATTGTTATGGCTAGACTTAATAAAGAAGCATTTAAATGATATCACAGAAGGAAAATAGATACTGAAAAGTACCCAAGAACACCATTACATTAACCAAATAAAATTTACCAGTAACAGGTACTTTTTTATTATTGCTTCTCAGTTGAGAAAACCTTTGTTAATATTCTGTCTTATAGTCATATGCATGAAGAATTCTTTTGAATACTTAAATATCAAAGGAAAATGTGACTTAGGGACCAAATTTACAGTATTTTTTTCACATAGTAACTGAGGTCTTCACAGAGGGGTTGACTTGTTCCAATATGTGGTTAAAGACTAATCAAACTTGGTCTAAAATTTAGCTCTTTTCCATGCTTATTGTATGTATATCTAACTATATCACCTTGCTTTTCTCTTGCCATTACATATTATGCTTTCGTAAACCTAGGATCACCTAGCTAAGCAATTAAGACTTTTGAATGTGTTTTCAGGATTTTAAGTGAAGAAAGATTATATCTCTAAGAAAAAATATCCCACTCATTTTACAGGCAGGTTGTATATTGAAAATGCTTAGAAACTGAAGTTAAGTTTTATTTCCACCTGTTAGTAAAGCACTGCACCATGACATTGTGTAACAATATTTGAGTCAATGGATGGCAGATACTTATTACTTCAACCCAAATATATTGCTGATATATCTTGCTACTTCATCCCTGTTCTATTAACTTGTACAGTAGTAGACAGTAAATAAAAAAAAAGATTATAATGGAGACCTATTCTAGGAATACTTGTCCTTGTTATAGCTCTAATAAAATATACATATTTATCTAGTCTTGTGGTTTTCAGTGTGACTTGTCACAATCCCAGTAAAATAATGATAACTATCTTCATATGGGAGTCATTTTGTGTTCAAATAAATAATGGATTGATGGCTCATATAAAATTAATGAGTTTTACTTATAGATTTCAAAAGAAATACACTTTAACATATCAGAGGAGCGGTTACACGCCTTTAATATCAGCATTTGGGAGGCAAATGCAGAGAGAATATATGTTCAAGGCCAGCCAAGTTTATATAGTAACATACTGTCTCAAAAACAAGTTACTAACACAAAGAAATAAACTCTCAAGTAAATATGATATAGATGGCATAGGGCATATTATAGCACTCTGTATATTATTCTTAAGTATTATGGAAGATCATTGAAAGTTTTAAGTTTTAGAAAGAAAGCCTAAATAGTCTTCACAGAGAACAGTAAATCAACTACCAGAATAACTTAAGCAAGAGGTAATTGTGGTTACCACCAGAATAGTGGCAGTAGAATGGGTAAAAATCTGGTCAAATCTGACCCATATTTTGAAGTTGAAGATAACACAACTCAGTAGACAAATATTTTCAAAGTATGAGAGACTAGAAGTTCTGAAGACTTATGAGTTTTTAGGAAGAAACTATTTGTTACTAAACATATTGCTAAGAAGTGGCTGCCTTGAATAGTTGGGAAATTATAATTAGATACAGAGACACCAATTCAATAACAATTCATAGGACAAGTCTCGTTATGAAAAATCTATAAACTAGTTAAAGTTTCTTGCATTCCAGGCGAATAAAAAACAACTGCATCAAAGTCAGAACATTTGTGCAACATCACTACCGTATTTCTTTTCGGCTTATTATTGTCCAATAAAGATAAAATGTAAGGGCTTACTGTCCCCGTGAGAAAGAGAATAGGTGGCTAAAACATATATACAGCTTTCAGTCATTTGGGGAGCAAAAATTTCCAAAAAGTTTAGTTCATGTTTTCCCTTTATCTACACATTGACAGGAAAAGGGTCCTGTAAATCACTACAAAGAGGATGCATTGTATTAAGACAAATATCACTACCATATTTGCTTTCTCCTGGTGGATCAGAATACACAAGGGAATGTGAATTACACACACACACACACACACACACACACACACATATATATATATATATATATATATTATAAAAACTATTGGAATTAACACAAAGTTAAATTTACAGAAAACAAACTGAATTTGGAAACATCATTTGTGTCTCTATACATCAACAATTTTAAAGGATACTTATAAAATTACACAATTTAGAACACCAAAAGAACAAAAAGCCAAAGACTATATTTGTTCAAATAATATGAAATATTCTGTAATGAAATCTATGTAACCATTTCTAATATATACATACATATGTACAACAAAGAGAAAGTTTTTAGTGCTCATTGATTGGAAGATGTATTATCAAAATGTCCCCCCACTTATAAAATTGAAGATGTAAATTCCTCAAAGTTTTTAAGAATAAAAACCATTTACTTCAAAAAAATCTCTTCTCTACATATTTGTAATAACTGAAACAATCTCAAGTAAATATGGACATTCCTATGTTCATTGCATCATTATGTACAATATCAGCTAGTTTTAATCAATCTAATACTCTTTCGACAAATGAAATAATAAATAAAATAAGAAAAAGTACATTCAGGAGTATATTTTCATGGTTAAATTATGATAAAGATATCCTCACACATAGTACAATGTGAGTGAACCTGGAGGATATTATACTATGTGAACTAAACCAGAAGAGAAAAAAATAATCTCGCATAAAAGTCATTGAAAAAAAATAAGTCACAGAATCAGACATGGCATGGTGATGGACTTAGGGGAGTAGAGCACTTGGATTTGATGTTGTTTACATTGAATTTTATTTATACAAAATAAACTGTTCTATAAGTAGGTCATTACATAGAGACAATGAAGTTAGTAATACTGACCTGTACACACTAAATTTGATAACATGATAGACCCCAGATTATGTGTCATAGATTGTATAACTGATATTAACAAAGAAGGATGGAGTGATGTACTTGAATGCATGTATGTAAAAATGATTTGGATGTTATTTTAAGATTATAAAATTGTGCAAGAGGGGGTATTGTGGGTAAACTGAAAACCAGACTTGAAATTAAAATATATGATATTATATAATTTAATATATATATATATATAGATAGATATATATGAAATGGGTACATATATATGTAAATGGGTACTTGAATATGCATTCAAGGAGTAGGTTTCTAGAGGAGTTAGAAAATCTTAAGTATAAAGCATGGTAGAGTAATAAAATCTTAGAAGGTAGTCCATTTTTGTGTTAGAAAGGTTAGTGGGGCTACATTCTGCCTGTGGATAAGTAGTGAGCGTTGCTAAGGAAAACATGATTGATGTAGCATAGATATTTGAAATTTGGCAGAAACAAATACTTCTCTTAATTTTTATTTTATATTTAATTTACAGTTAAAATAATATATACAACTATGATGGAATGTTTGGGCGGATGTGGATATTGTCCATAGTTTAAATAAATGAAAATGTGCCTTTCTCCTCAAACATTTTCTTTTCTTGTGGGGTGACAATATTCATGTTTATATGTACATAATTGTCATTTTCTTTATTTCCCCATATTGTGAAACAAAATACTTGGAAATTCTAATATTGAATCACAGTATTCTGCTTTTATTTCTGTGTTATTTAGCATTCTTTCACATACTTGAAGGCAAATAAATCTAGTGATAACATAAAAATTAAGGATTCAGTGTGTTCTTCTGGGATCTTGCCTGGTGAAAAAACTGAACATGCACAAACAATATCACTTTCAAGTACATCACATGGGTACTTATCAGAATGAAGATATTTAAGATGTTAAATTATATTAAAATGTGTTTGTATGCATGATAAGTTATGATGATTGTCTAAAAGAGTCCAGAAGTCTCTGTATAGATGCTGTGATGGGACCAATAAAATTCAAATTCCTTCCTGTCACAATCAAGGAGAAAGATCAGTTAATTACATCAATATTCATTTCTACACTTTGCCTCCAGTGTTTCTCCCTATCCAGTAACATAGCATGTGGCCTTCCAATTCATTCAGCAGGAAATATTGTTACTATCTCATTCCCTCTATGCTTCAGGCTGATATTTGGCTATTTGCATAATAATCCATAACTTTTCTGTCTTTGAAACTAACTATATAAGAAATGGCTATAAATTACTTCATAAAATACTGTTATAGGCCTTGAGAGTATATTTGCCAATTCAAATTAATCATGAGGGGAGGTAAATAAATGGCTGTTAGAACAAAATTGATTTATGTGTAAAAAATAATACCAGTTAAGACTGAGACTAAATTCTGAACACCAACTATTTCATTAAGTTTAAATTTTATAAATTTTACATGATGTGGGTTGGGTGTGTACTATATGTTTAAGAGTTTAGCTTCAATTACAGTATTTATAATTTCCAATAAGAAAGCTGGCCAGATGTCTCAGCAAAGGTCACCTGCTACCAAGTTGTCAACATGAATTCCAGCCTTTGGAGCCACATGGTGGAAAAAGAGAACTCAGTACTGCAAATTTTCCTCTGCCATTGACTTGTTCACAATGGTATAAGCGTGCATGCATGTGCGTGTGCGTACACACACACACACACACACACGTGCGCACACACACAGACACACACAAATAATTAAATAAATAAATATATTTTTATTTTAAAATGACTGAGATTCTAGAAAGAACACAGTTATATCACTATAAAATTGAGTTTATAAGAAATGAGGTTTATTTGTTTCTATTACAAGAGCTTCTTTATTTTTTTTTATTTATTCACTTTGTATGCATTTTTTTGCATGTGTGCAGGCAGGTGCATCCCATGGTGTCTGTAGATCAGAGGACAACATTCATGTTCTCTACTTCTACCAAGTGAATCCTGAGGACTGAACTGAGATGATCAGGTTTGGCAGCAGGCACCTTTACCCACTGAGCCATCTCCCCAACCCTGGATTTCATTTGTACACTATGCGACATGGTCCCTGGAAATTTTGCTTACTTATTCGTGCTTAATAATATATATGGGGATCTCAGCAATGTGTAAATAACTTATGGAACCTGTTATTAAAATTAGAGCTCAGTACAGAGACTTCGATTTTTCCACAAACTGCCTCATGTGTTCTAAATTCTGTCGATCTGTGTACATTTGTATTTCCACATGTGGAGAAAAGTTTATAAATATTGTAAGAATCTTAGATGACATCTTCTCATTTCACAAACAGACATGCACACACAAAATTAATGAAAAGTTATCCTAAACACACTTCAGGTTACCAATTAGTAAGTGACCTAAACAAGGTATCCAGGACCCAAATCTCATCACTGGACAGTAAGGACTTGTAGATTAAGAAAAACCACATGACTTGATTGGTGTATTTGGTGCTCACTTCATACTTTTTTGAAACGTTCATCAGGTTTTTTAAACTTGTATATATGCATTTTTATGAAGGTTTATGATACACTTCATTGTATGTTTTGTACATTTTATTTCAAGGAATGAAGGGTAAGTTCAAAATTCAGAAAGTGTTATACTTTCAGGAATGTGAAACATAATCAGCTATGTAGTGCTCTAGGGTGACATAGTGTTCTAAAGTAATTAAAAAAGAATCTGAGGATCTGGGTTGGTGGTATAAGCGTTTAATCCTAGTACTCAGGAGGCAGAAACAGAAAGACCTCTGTCAGACCAAGGCCAACCTGGTCTACATAGCAAGTTCTAGGCCAGATAGGGTGATATGGAGACACTGTCTCAGAAATACAAATACAAACAAATAAATTAAAAAAAAGAGAATGAATTGGATTTTTTTCCCTCTTAACAAGCTGTCTAATCTTTACCATAGATAGGCACAATTTATTACCTCTATTTTTCCATTTTGGAAACAGTAAAAATGAAAAAAGGGAGAGAAACAATTTTAACCATTGCTATAAGAATCACAAATGTCCAATATTTTTTTACAGAGTGTGGAAGGGGCAGCAGGAAACATAGATGGATTTCCTAAAGTTTATGTACTTTATTTTACAAATAATACCAAGTGACCAAAAATTCTGTTGATAAAACCTGAAACCAGGGGATATCTCAACAACTAAATTGGTTCAATTATTCTTGGCATTCATCAGGATGACAGATGTCACAGTTATATCACCCACATATCCCTAAAGTAACTGGGCTTTCTTCCCAAAGACAATTTGAAATCCTAGCCATCTGACTAGACAAGAGGTGTTTAATAGGACCCAGAAGGAGGAACCTTAGGAATGGCAGGACCAATTCCAACCATATACCACATGTTCCTAGTATTATAACTGACCACCATTAGAGTTTTCTGGTTTATCTCTAACAATGTACCTTATAGTGCTTTGATATAATTATGGGGTGATTTAGATTGAAACTGTTGGCTAAACCATTTTTTCTCTTTTAATGCTTCACATCAAATTGTGTTGACTTGCACTTTATATTATAACTCTCTATAAGTTATTTCTCAGTTGCTTTTTTTCTCATGAGGCCCTAATCATATCCATTTAAATTTTGCTTGAACTTTCAGTTTAATAGAATTACCTTCACACTAACCAAACATAACCACTGAAATTTGAATCACAGAATTCAATAAATGAATCATAATATAAAAATCAGCAACAAAATATATTAAACAAAATACATTAAACAACAAAATATATTAAAATGTAGATTACAGAGATACATCCTGAAAGCTTTATGAAGCATTAATTTCACTTATAAACTAATCGTGGGTAGTAAAGTATAAATGTCTTCCTTCTTTGCACTGGCACCTAATTAAACAGCTACATACATATATGTGAGATTAGCACATCATATCTCTGATTCTTTTTTTGTTTTTTTTTTTTTTTGGTGTTTTTGAGACAAGGTCTCCCTTTAGTCCCAGCTGGCCTGGAACTCACTATGTAGACCAGGCTGGCCTTGAAATCTGCCTCCCAAGTGCTGGGATCAAAGGCGTGCACCACCCCAGCTGGAATCAGTGATTCTTAATAAAACGTCCACAAAAGGAAAAAGAAAATGCTTTGTTTTACCCCATAGTCAGTTGTGGTAATAAGTTCTGGAAATTAAGAAATATTCAAGAAATCTTTGATAAACTAGCACCTGATAAATATCAAAGAATCTTCTGGAACTGATAATCTCAGGATCTTTGCATAAGGATATCCTGTAAGCTACTGTTTTCAGTTAATTTTTAACTTATGCATATTTGTTTGCTTGTTAAATATTTTATTCTTATTTTATGTGTATGACTGTTTTGCCTGCAAGTAGGAGAGGACACAACATGTGTGTCTGGTGCCCATGGAGGACAGAAAAATGTGTCTGATCCCCTGGAACTGGAGTTATAGATGCCATGTGGGTGTTGGTATCTGAACCCAGGGCTTCTGGAAGAGCACTAAGTGACCTTAATAACTGAGCTTTTTCTCCAGCCCCATGTTCGTGTTCTTAACTAAATTATAAAATCCTTTATGTGAATAAAAATAATATATTTTTCTTTTACTTCCTTTCAATAGATTATACAACTATGCTTTCAGTGGGGTGAACGGTCAATAAAGCTCTGTTGACTTCACCTTAAGATATATTCTGGAGACAGTTGATGTGGTTTTAAGCATGTATAACTTGTTTTAATATGTAAAAATGAGATGAAAATGGAATGTGTGTGCATTTATAAATGGGGATTTTTGGATGCTTGATTTTAAAATCATAAAATCTTATAAAAAATAATCTTCACATATTATTGCCCTTAAACTGGCGTTGACTAAGAAAAAATATAGCAATGTAATGCCAGGTATAGGCTTTTTTATGTTGTTATTGTCTGCAATTTAATGATTCAACTTAGAAATTAACTAAATAAATTTTAATTATATGATTCATTTTCTCTTACTATTACTTTTATCTCTCATCTTCTAGGTTGAAATTTTCCATATTATGATACATCTTTGAATATGAATAGTGAGTCAATCAAGGTGTTAAAAAGTAGAAATCCCTGGATACTCTGCTGATACAATAGAACAGTTACTCCAAGAATGAGCTTTTAATATAATCAATTCAATTCCGACATTGAGACTGTTTACTATGAATACATATTAAGTTTCACAGTAGAGGCCAGGACTGTTTTCCTTGATGTGACTCATAATAAATCAGTTAAATCTAAAATAAATAAAATGATATTTTCTTAGCTAGTTGCTTTGTAAATTCATCCATTACGGAAAAAAGAGCAATTAATGTTGTGGAAAAACATTATGTTTTATTATTTTCTCCTCTTTGGACCTTAAAAGGAAGAAAAAGGGGGGGGGGACTTTATTGTGTATAAAACCTTTTGCACTTTGACATAAGTCTTTCCAATGAAACTCTTTTTGATTGAAACAAACTTAAACCATATTCCATTTCACAAAAGCAAAATGTGCTGAACATGTGGTTTTTAAAATAGAAGCATGTGCATCAACTCTTCTACATGAAGATCCTTTCTGAGAAAAGTCTCTGGGGAAAGTTCATTACCCAAAGCCAGGGAGCACAGGAAAAGGGTGAAACAGAATGAGATCAAGCCTTCCCCAAAGTGGATAGCCCAGACAGAGGCGTAAGTGATATTTAATATGTACGCCCAAGGGCTCCTGTTGAGTGCCCTGTTTGGTAACCCGGATCAGGATGCTTGTTTAGTGGATAAAAGTGTAACTTTAGAAATTGGCAGGAACTCTTGTGCTTGGCCACCTGTATTCTCAGCCAGAGATGGTGGAAGGGGCTTTAAACAAGCACACATTTCAAAATTTGTACTATTTTTCTTTCTTAAACTTTCAGTTTCAAAGGAGCCATTTAGAAATCTTCAAGCTTAAGGATGCAAAGACAGCACACAGTGGGAATTATGATAAACTTCATATTTTATATTTCCGTTGCTAAAATAATACTTTTATAAAACTGTAAGTGTAAACCCAAACAAAAGTATACATTATGTTTGATGCAATAGCTGGGATGAATTGCCACATGAATAGATATCTTTGTTGAAGGTTTCTGGCTATCAATAATACTATTTATATCTAAAGTAAACACAGAGAACTCTGAAACCAGTCTGCAGAGTCAATCAACAGTGGATATTAGCACTTCAAGGAAGTCATCCTTCCAGCCTGAAAAAAAGGCTGTACTGTGAATTTTGACCTAAGAATATAATAACGTCTTCCTAGATCTCATTATTCTTTATTCCCATTTAAGGCCATCTGGGGCCTAGCATGATGAAAGACTGGTGTAAATTTATGACCCCCTAGATCTAGCAATAGCCTTTTGGATATTAGTTTGGATTAGTAGATTTACTGCTAATCCAAACACTGTGGATCAAATTCTGCCTGACACATCTGCACTGTTGGTCTCAGAAAATTGTAGCAAGTTGAGCTTTTGAAGGGCTGATAGCAGCCTTTATGCTCCAGGCACAGGCTGCTTGCATTTTGCCATTAAGTATAGTTCTTCAGATTTGCATTCCCTCCACATTTTCCGTGACAGCTTACCACCCCCACCCTCATTTTACAATAATGGCCATCACCAGCAAGAAGCTTGATTAGTCTTATGTTCTTTTCTCAACTAAGAAAAATTTTGGTCAGTTTTATGTACATAGATATGCATGGCGTTTTTAGAAGACATTTATATTTCTGAAAGTTGTCCAAAGTTTAGCAACAAAGAATTTATATGAAAACAATATTTTGAGTCATTCTTGCAAAAGTATATTCAGCTTCAACTATAGATCCCAAGATCAACTATGTGAGGACACAATTTGGAGCCAAGATTTTTTCAGGTTAATAAGTTCATGACAGCAAAGTATAACTGCAGCTATATTCAACTATAATAGCATGTGTTGCGTTTTGTAATATAATAATATTGAGGAATCAGGAGGCAAATAATGTCAGAAAAGCATAGAAAATGATTCAGAAAGTGTATGTTTCATTTAAAAGTTTATGGTATTATTTCTGCTAAGTCTAACCTGGTCTGTAACTTATTTGAAAAATAAAACTTACATTAATAAAGAAAATAGCATGCTTGGAATCTTCTACACTGTGCCATTCTTTTTTACATACATTAGGATTTATATTACAAAGCATTAGATAGCTTTCTTTTTATTTATTAGTGTATGTTTGATAGTTTCAAGATAAGATCTCACTGTATAGCCTAGACTGGCCTCAGTCTTATGATCTTCTTGCTTTTGCTTCTTGAGTATTGGGATTAGAGCCATATGTAATCATGCCTAACTGGAAATAAATATGATAGTTTCTGAAAAACATTTTTCTGTTCCTTTGATGTTTGTGAAACATATATGAGCTTAATGACATGGAATATATTCTCAAATTGATATATCTTTATACTATTATAATATTTAGTATGTGTTTTGATTTGTATATAGTTCCACAGCTGCATGCAGTATACTGACTTGAAAGTAATGATAAGCTTTAGTTTTCAGAAAATCATTTGAACAGAACACGTTTTTTTTTTAATTGAATATTTGCCAATTTTCATACATTACAGTTTAATGGTATGTATATCCACTCCCTTCTCTGTACCTCCTCCACTGCCCCCCACCCAATTTAATGAACTCATACGTATGTATATTATATATATGTATACATATATATATATGTGTGTGTGTGTGTGTGTGTGTGTGTGTGTGTGTGTGTGTGTGGTATGATAGTATAAAAGCCTACAGAATACTTCCAGAAAGGTATTAAGGATATTATCAAAGTATTAACATGAAAATTTTAGAGACTGACAAAAATTGTGTCTTGTGGAAACAATTTTGATTTCACTATTTTCTTACTCTACATAGTTTCTGTTTATGAAACTTACAGTTGACATGGGAAAACTACTGTCTTCTTTACTCCTCAATGATATTGGCTCATATTAGTAACCTATTATGCTGAATGTATTCTCCAATAAAGTAAATTTAATTAATATGCTGATAAGTGACTAGCATTAATTAAAATAAAATAATACTTAAATGACTTCCATATTGTTTTCTACACAGGCTTCAATATTTGCATTTCTCCCAATAGCTTGAAAGAGCCAAACTTTCTCCACATCTCCACCAGTAGTTGTCATCTTATTATGTTTTTGTTGACAAACATTTTAATAGGTGCAAGTTGAAATTCAGTTGTGCAGTTGTAGTTTGTATTTTCCATGATAACTGATATTAAACATGTTTTCTTATACCTGTCGACCTAGGCTAAGTGAAACAAATCACCCAGACAAATACAAACTGCATGATTCCCCTCATGCTACCTAAATAGGACAAATTCATAGACAGAAGAATGTACTGGTGAGTCCTAAGAAATGACAGAATGGGAAAAACTGAGGCATCTTGTTTGAGGCCAGGAAGAAAAATAAGCTCTAGAGATAGGCTTTGCAGCACTGTAAACATTTTACAGCAAAACTTACTGAATACATGCATTTTAAGAGGTAGATCATTTTCAATGTTGTTCAACAATATAATATTTAAGAATATAATTAATCGTTCTTAAATTTATATATGCTTACCTATGTAATGTGAAAATTGGCTTAGATGAGTAGCAACATCATTTGATTGGTAAGTAGATAAATAGCCCTGTAGTATTTTTTTGTCTTTTTGAGACAGGGTCTCCTTGTAGCCCCAGCTGTTCTAGAACTCACTCTGTAGACCAGGCTGGCCTTGAACTCACAGAGATCCACCTGCTTCTGCCTCTTGAGTGTTGGAAATAGAGGTGTGTGCCACCACCAAGGCCTATAGTATTTTTAAAGTTTGTTCCATCCTCCTACATCAAATTCCCAAAATATAAACATCAATGGCTGTTACCATTGATCCTTCTCAGAGTTACATTTATCCACTTTGTTTTAAATGTTAAATATTAGTATGTAAATGGTTGTGAGGTACAAAATAATGAGCTCAGTCATTTTGGATACACAGTTCTGTTCATGGCCTTTTTGTAATTTCAAAATCACATTTCTTTTTGGTATATTTTATTAGTTACTGAAATATAATGGTATATATTATGCTATTCATTAGAGTGTCTTAGTTCTCTGGTCATATTTTACTAATGATGCATCAGATCATTCAGTGCTTCTCTTTCCTTGGATATAAAAAGTAAAAATAATAACAATAACAATAGCCACTTGAATGTCATCACATGCTAGGGAATCCTTTGTCAAGTACTACTTCAAGTGCGTGTCCTTAGTCAATTTTCATAAAACATTCAAATTAATCTTATGGCATATTATAAATTATAACTACAAATGCTAAGACCAGTAAACTTCTAGAATATATGGAGTTATTAAATAGGAGATAGAAATCTGAATTATCATTTCCTGATATTACCCACATTGGTTATTGCATTCAGGATACTGGATGAAAATAGCTAACATAGAGTTATTCAGAAAAAACAGAAATGTAGTTCCATAGTTCTGATGGTTGGACGTCTCAGATTAAGGCAGTAGTAGTAGGTTCAGTATGTATGGAGAATGTGTTCTTTGTTTCTGATTTAGTACATTGAACTCAGTCATCAAATTGCAGAAGCGATAGAAAAGACCAATCTGGCTTCCTTCAGCTCTTTTATGAGATATTAATCTCATTGAAGAGGGAAATAACTCATCTGCTAATCACTTCCTAATTTTAACAATTATTGTTGTATTCGGTGATTACATTTCAACGAAACTTTTGGAAGTTCAAACCATAAAATGAGTATCTTACAGCATCATATTTGTAAAATATTAAAAATCTGTACTCTTGTTCAATGCTAGGCTTTTGTATGATTTAGTCAGCATGGAATTTGAGCATGCTGTCACAATTGTTGCAAGTTCATATGAGCAAGTTTCCAGTGTCCTGCAAACATGTTTCCTTATGTTTGTACACCAGCCCTGACTCATACAGTCTTTCTGCCCCCTGGTCCCCTAGCAATGGTTGGGTGAGGCTTAATATATGAATCCTATCTAGGGACATGTACTCTATACTATGTTATTTTCTAAATTTTGGTGAGTTGTGACCTTCTGTGTTAATCACCTTGTGTTGAATGAAAAAGTTTCATTGGTGAGAGTGGAGGGATACTCTGTTCTACTAAGTTCCATGAGCCTTAAATGTAAAAGTTGTATTATAGATGTATCACTTAGAAGGCAGATGTTGCACAGATATATATTTTCTGTGTGTGACCAGTTGTGGAACTCTGTAATAGCCTCTATTTGTTGCAAAAGAAGCTTTTCTTTTAATGAGTGGTGTATGGCATACTTATCTGTAAATTTAAGGATCCATATTTAGCATGCAGTAAGAAATGAGGCAAATGGGCAGTAGGCCCCAGCTCTAGCTGAAGGACTGTTGGCACCTGATTACTATTCGGTGACAGAGAGTATATCTTCTTCAAGGGAGTGACTCTAGATAGGTTTACTAGACTCCAGTGGATGAACTTGCATTGAAGGATATTATGGCACAAATGCTTGACCAGATGGTATTTAACATATATGATAGAAGGCATGAAGTATGTGCTATGGGAGGGCAGATGAGAGAAGAGGATGTGAATTTGATTAAGATCTGTTGTATGAAATGCACAAAAATCCAATACAAATATTTTTTAAAATCTCTTTTCTTAATGGGGTACTAGATGAAAAATTCATTCAAGTTGTACAAATACATTAACAAAAGTAAGTTAAAGAAAAACCAAAAATTGGGCTGGAGAGATGGCTCAGCGGTTAAGAGAACTGACTGCTCTTGCAGAGGACCCAGGTTCAATTCCCAGCACCCACCTGGCGGCTATGAACCATCTTTAACTCCAGTTCCAGGGGAATCCAATGCCCTCTTTTGACCTCTGCGGTATTGCACTACACGGGTGCACCAACCTACATGCAGACAGTACACTCATACACATAAAAATAATAGATAAATAATTAAAAAAAGAATAACCAAAAATTAAAGAATTTTCATCCCTATCTCTCATCTTACTCAAAGCTCAAATTGTATCCGAGACCTAAATTTAAGAGCTTCTACTGCGAAAGTACTAAAAGAAAGCAGTATTAACACTTCAAAACATTAGTAAAGAAAATGATTTTCTTGAGAAGACGACAATACACACAAAAGTTTTTTAAATGGTATTACATAAAAATAAATAAGTTTCTGTATAGTGTGGTACTGCTCACAACAGCCAACTTACAGAAACAGTTTGGGTGGCCATCAACAAATTAATGGATAGAAGAAACATTTATATATATGTACTTATTCAGGAAGAAGAATATTCAGCTAAGCATGTTTGTGCATGTTTATAATTTCCGCACTTGGGAAGTGTAGGCAAAAATATCGAGGTCAGGATCATCCTCATCTATTTAGCAAGTTCTACCCCAGCCTGGGATAGATGACACTTTTTCAACATAATAATAATAAAATTATTTCATTTATTAAAATTCACAATGAATTGGACATCATATTAACTCAAATAATCTACACTCAAATAAACAAATATTGCACATTTTGTCTCATTTGTGAAGCTAGAAATTCTAACCTCCAAATACAGTAAGCTAAGAAGTGGATGTTGAAATACTTGGGATATACAAAGAGCATAGCAAAAGTGGGAGGAGGAGTAAAGAATATAAAACATGGAGGCAGGTGCAAATAAAATCAAATATTTATATCTACACGTGGAAATATGATTATGAAAACTTTCTATGTAGTTAAAATATGATAACTAAATAAGTGAAAATTTTAAAAAAAGAGAGAATGAACTAGACATACTTGCCAGAGGAAGATGAACCTAGATGGTAATATGAGCATTAATGTGTACATGTATGAAAGTATCATAATGAAGCTCATTATTTTGTAGATTTTATATAAACTCATAGAATATCTAATGAAGTAAAATGTTACCCATAAAACTATAACAGTCTACAGGGAAAAGAGAAAACTTACAGAAAATGTGTCAACCATTCTTCTGTAAGAGAGTTTATATCCAGAAATAAAAACGAAGTCAAGAATATTAAACACACAAAAATAAGTGATCAAATTAAAAGAGGGAAAGATCAGAAGAGACATAAAAGTGAAGAAATAAAAATGATGAACTAACAAAAGAAAATGTCAAGAAAGTGAAAGTCAAACTATACTGGTGTGGATGTGAATAGTAAGTAATTTCTCCATATTCTTCGTGAGGGGGTATATCAGTGGAGTCCTTATGGAGTACTGTGTGGAGCTTCTTCAAAGTGCTTAAATTAGATTTAACCTATCATCTAAGTATTCTACTTTTGGCACATACCCAAATAAAGGATACAAGTAAAGTATACAGGTAACCTTCATTTCCATGGTTTTGTCATACTATTTAGGAGATATTCTCTCAATGGTGAGTTTGTCTTGAAAAAAAAAATGGAGATGTAACATAAAACAAGCCTAGGTTATAATCAATTGATTAATGGACAAAAATGATTAACACATACATAATGAAGTATTACTCATTCATAATGAAGAATACATACCTGTCATTTTCATGACAATGGACAAAACTGTAAGAACATATGCTAAAATGAAAATAACAAAATACAGTAAGAAAAATATTGCATACTTTTTCCATAGATGCAAACAAAAAATACGAATGTAGAACAGCAATTACTAGACATTGGAGTGTGTTTAGGGGTGGAAAAGAGAAGTTAGGTTGTTCAGCACACTATTCATTTATATATAGTAATTAAATCCCATTAAAATGTGTAATTCGGGGCTGGAGAGATGGCTCAGTTATTAAGAGCATGGACTGCTCTGGCAGAGGACCCAGGTTTGATTCCCAGCACCCACATGGCAGCTAAGAACCATCTTTAACTCCAGTTCCAGGGTAATCCTACACCCTCTTCTGACCTCTGCAGCATTGCATAACACGGGTGCACCAACCTACATGCAGACGGTACACATACACATAAAAAATAATAAAATAAAATATTTTTTAAAAAAGTATAATTATAAAAAATGTAAATTATAGGATAAATTTTATGCAATGAAAAACAAAAATTGTAACATTATCATATTAACTTTGTGGTAAATGTTTATATATACATTAAAATAATTAATGTACATATGTAAAGAGCTATTAATTAAAACTTTAAATTGTCTTGTATACAATAAGTTTATCTGCTGTGATCCTTTCCTGTGGTAGGCACTCCAGTTCCCATTCTCCTGCACACCAGTATTCCATACCTTATTCTATCTAGGGAAAATGTGATTCCCTGTGAACTAGACTCCATATAGAATACTGAAGCCCAGCTCCTATTTCACTGACCTCCACCTGAGGATAGTGTGAGTCCTACACTTGGCTTCCTGGGAATATACTAACTTCTGCTGTGACTATAGCACTCATCTAAGGACCATCTGAAGAAGTCAGGGAGCCTTCCACAAGTATATGAAGATTATCAGTCACCATCTTGTATTTTTACAGAATCTTTTTTTCCTGGACTCAAAGTGAGACTATCCCTAAATATACTGGAAAAATATCTGACATTCTTTTATCACATCAGCACAGATTAGCTATCCCCCAAACTGAAATCTAATCACCATTCAGCTTGTCCATGTTCTGAAAAGTTTGGATAAGAGCAAAGACATACACAAACAACTACTCAACAATTTAAGATCAGCTATCCATAGCAAAATACATTACTCACAACATATGTTCTTAAGGCTAGATCCCACTGCAAAAATAGAAACAACATGAATAACCAAGATAATATGTCTCTTCAAGAAATTAAAAAATGTATCTCAATCATAAAATTCAAAAGGAAAATGAACTTAGTTGGTGCAAAAGGCAATGATTTCAATGATGTAATTATAAACATGTTCAATGATCTAAAGGAACATTTACATAATTTTAGGAACATGAAACCACCAGAAAACAGTGAAATGAAGTAAAGAAACAATTCAAAATAGAAAATATAACTTAATATATAGAATTCCTGAAGAAAATCCAAATTGAAATACAGCTTGAAATTAGAAACTCAGTAAGTGGAGTAAGAAATACAGTGGAATGCTTCACTAATAGAATGGAGCAAGTGGAGGAGAAAACATCAAGAGTTGAAGACATTGTAAAGAAAGATGAGTCAGTCAGAGAAAAACTAGAACCTTAAAAGCAACAAAACAGGTGGACTCTCTCCTGGCCTGCTGCGAGGGGGTCCTGTCTCTGAGGCCTCCTGGGTGGGACTGAAGGACCCCCCCAGAAACTGGAGTGGCCCTCATTCAAATCTCGGGATAGAACGACTCCCAAAAAATCAGCCAAGACCTTCTCACTGCAATTACACGAGATTTATTCGGGAAAAAAGCAGTGCACTGGGGTCGAACCCATAACCCACGCAGGGGCAGAGGAGATCGACCCCCAGGGACTGGGATAGGGAACTTTTAAAAGCAGAGATCCCAAGGTATGGGGAAATGGAGGAAGGGTTGTGTAATAGTAAAAATTCATCTCGGCACGCAGGCCAGCGACACACAGGCGGTTAAGCACCACCAGGTATGAGGAAGCGGGGAGGGAAACCTTATCTTGACCCACAGGCGGGTGTGACTCAGTTAAGCACCACCAGGTATGAGGAAGCGGGGAGGGAAACCTTATTTCCTAAAGACAGATTTCAAGGGTGCCTAAAACCTTGGGGCAGGGGTCCTTCAGGACCGCCCTTCGCCTTTGGAACCAGGACCAGAGGGTAGGCGGGTTTGGGTCGGTGCCTCTGCACCTTTGTGCAGGCTGGCTGGAAGTCACTCAGGCAGGTACTTTTGGGGGTGGACTCTCTCCTGTGCTGCTGCTAGGGGGTCACGTCTCTGAGGCCTCCTGGGCGACACCACCCTTCGCCTTTGGAGCTGGGACCAGAGGGTTGGCGGGTTTGGGTAGGTGCCTGTGCACCTTTGTGTGGACTGGCGGGAAGTCACCCAAGCAGGTACTTTTGGGGGTGGACTCTCTCCTTGACTGCTGCTAGGGGGTCACGTTTCTGAGGCCTCCTGGGCAGGACCGCCCTTCACCTTTGGAACCAGGACCAGAGGGTCAGCGGGTTTGGGTCGGTGCCTCTGCACCTTTGTGCAGGCTGGCTGGAAGTCACTCAGGCAGGTACTTTTGGGGGTGGACTCTCTCCTGTGCTGCTGCTAGGGGGTCACGTCTCTGAGGCCTCCTGGGCGACACCACCCTTCGCCTTTGGAGCTGGGACCAGAGGGTTGGCGGGTTTGGGTAGGTGCCTGTGCACCTTTGTGTGGACTGGCGGGAAGTCACCCAAGCAGGTACTTTTGGGGGTGGACTCTCTCCTTGACTGCTGCTAGGGGGTCACGTTTCTGAGGCCTCCTGGGCAGGACCGCCCTTCACCTTTGGAACCAGGACCAGAGGGTCAGCGGGTTTGGGTCGGTGCCTCTGCACCTTTGTGCAGGCTGGCTGGAAGTCACTCAGGCAGGTACTTTTGGGGGTGGACTCTCTCCTGTGCTGCTGCTAGGGGGTCACGAATCTGAGGCCTCCTGGGTGGCACCACCCTTCGCCTTTGGAGCCGGGACCAGAGGGCTGGTGGGTTTGGGTCGGTGCCTGTGCATCTTTATGCGGGCTGGCCTGAAGTCACTCAGGCATGTACTTTTGGGGGTGGACTCTCTCCTGAGCTGCTGCTAGGGGGTCGTGTCTCTGAGGCCTCCTGGGTAGGACTGACCTTTGCCTTTGGAGCCGTGGCCAGAGGGTTGGCGGGTTTGGGTCAGTGCCTGTGCACCTTTGTGCGGGCTGGCCAGAAGTCACTCAAGCAGGTACTTTGGGGGGTGGACTCTCTCCTGGGCTGCTGCTAGGGGGTCGCGTTTCTGAGGCCTCCTGGGCAGACTGCCCTTCGCCTTTGGATCCAGGACAAGAGGCTTGGCAGGTTTGAGTCGGTGCCCTTGCACCTTAGTGTGGGCTGGTGGGAAGTCACTCAGGCAGGTATCTGGCGCGGGCTAGGTCAGGCATATACCCCCCCACCCCCCGCCACTGCCATAATTTGGTGAGAATCCAAGTGGACTTCTTTTTTGGAGAACCTTCAGAACAAGAAGAGAAGTGTGCTTTGGCTTCCAATATCCAATATATAAACAAAATTGAAAGCCTGAAACCTAGACAAGTCAATACTCCATAAAAAAGGAGGAGGAAAGGGAAAAAAAGAAAGCATCTGAAGGAGGAAAGCAAAACAATCAGGTAGCATAGTGAAAAGTTTTTTGTGATCTGAACCACAAAAGGGAAGCCCATGTGCCAGGGACATGACAAAGGAACAACATGGGAAAGCACAGGATAATCCTGCATCAGGCTCTACCAAACCTGTAGGAGATAGCTACAATGGGAACCCTTTGGAGGAGACCCAAGGAACAGACCTTAGAGGAATAATTGCAGATATATGCAGAGAAATTAAAGAAAATAAAGAAGAATTCAGAGAACTAAAGAGGGAGAATGTAAAACTCAAAAAGGACCTAGTGGGGTACAATGACAAACATCAGAAAGAACTAAAGGAACAGATTGATAAACTCCAGAAAGAACTTGAGGGAGAAAAAAACAAACGCTGAAAGGAAGTAGAAACACTGAAAAAGGAAGCCAACCAACGAAGTAAGGAACACCAAGAAGAGATTGAGAAACACCAAGAAGAGATTGCAAAACTCAAAAAGGAATGGTAATACTAAAGAAAACACAGGATGAAATGAAAAAGTAAATAGAACACTCATCCAATCATGAAGAAAGGAAAGGAAAAAGCCTCAGAAGTTGAATGGATGAAGCAGAACAAAGAATATCAGATCTGGAAGATAACACAGTGTAATTAAAAAGCTCAAATAAAGATTATGAAAAATTTAAAAATACACAAATGTGGAACAACCAGGAAATATGGGACACTATGAAAAGATCAAACCTCTGCATGATAGGAATAGAGGAAGGAGAAGAATCTCAAAAGAATAGTATTGATCAGATCTTCAACAGAATAATAGATGAAAATTTCCCCAAACTAAAAATAGACAAACCCATACAAATACAAGAAGCACATAGGACCCCAAATAGACAAGATCAGAAAAGAAACACCCCACGCCATATCATAGTTAAAATGCTAGATGCCCAAAACAAAGACAAAATTCTGAGGGCTACAAAAGAAAAACAAGTCACATACAAAGGGAAACCCATCAGAATTACAACTGACTTCTCGCCTCAAACCATGAAAGCAAGAAGAACATGGAGCAAAGCATTCCCAGTGTTAAGGGACTATGGATGCCAACCCAGAATACTTTACCCAGCAAAAATGTCGACTATACTTGAAGGAGAGAGAAAAATCTTCCATGACATAAACAAGATGATGGAATACATGTCTGGAAAACCAACTCTTCATAAAATACTTGAAGCAATTCAAAGGGCAGAAGAGAGGAGCAACAATCCTCAAACACCTAGGAAAAGAAACTAATAAAAACATAACCATAGGAGCAAAATCAGAGGCTAGAAGTCCAAATGGATAATAAAGTGAAAGGAAGCAACATCCATCTTTCAATTATAACCTTAAATATTAATGGGCTAAACTCCCCAATCAAAAGGCATGGACTGGGAGAATGGATTAGGAAACAAAACCCATCTATATGCTGTCCACAAGAAACCCATATCAATCTCAAGGATAGGCACCAACTTAAGGTGAAGGCATGGAAGCAAGTATTCCAAGAAATGGTACCAAAAAGAAAGCGGGTGTGGCTATTCTAATATCAAAAGCAAAAGAAATCAAAAGAGACAAAGCGGGCCGTTACATCTTTATTAAAGGAACAATTGACTATGAAGATCTCACAATCATGAATATATATGCACCAAACACTGGCTGGAGCAAAGATCTGAATAGAGACTTCACAGATGAGGAATTAGAGATGGCCGAGAAATATCTTAAGAAGTGTTCAACATCACTAATAATTAAGGAAATGCAAATGAAAACCACTTTGAGATATCATCTTACTCCAATAAGACTGTCTAGGATCAGGAAAACGAATGATACCAAGTGCTAGAGAGGTTGTGGGGAAAGGGGAACACTCATCCATTGCTGGTGGGAATGTAAACTTGTACAGCCACTATGGAAAGCAATGTGGAGAACCCTTAGAAGACTCAAAATAAGTCTGCTACTTGAGCCAGTCATACCACTTCTAGGTATATACCCACAAGATACATCTTACTGCAGAGATACATGCACAGCTATGTTTATTGCAGCTGTGTTCACAATAGCAAAAAGCTGGAACCAGCCCAGGTGCCCCTCAACTGACGAGTGGATAGAGAAAATGTGGTACATGTATACAATGGAGTTCTATGCAGTGGTAAATAGGGACAATATCATGAACTTTGCAGGTAAATGGATGGAGCTAGAAGACATTATGTTAAGTGAAGTAACACAGTCCCAGGAAACAAATGACAAATGGTGTCCCTCATATGTGGATGCTAATGCCAATAATCCAGATATAAATATTTCTCGTGGAGAGGGATGCATATTCAAAGAACAACAACAGAAAGACTGCATCAGAAAACTGACTGAAATGGTGAATTGGGAAGGGTGGAAGGGGTGGGAGAGGGACACAGGTGTATATTCGATTAATGCATATTTAACTGACGTGAGTTCAACAAGTATCCAGTTTTGCCCAGACACTGTCTACAGGTAACATGGTGTTTTAGGACTTAGTAAAAGTAAATATATGTATATTAAACAACATTGGTTTAAAGGCTCTGATAAAAATGGTGTGGTGGTTTGAATGAGTGTCCNGGTGCCTCTGCACCTTTGTGCAGGCTGGCTGGAAGTCACTCAGGCAGGTACTTTTGGGGGTGGACTCTCTCCTGTGCTGCTGCTAGGGGGTCACGAATCTGAGGCCTCCTGGGTGGCACCACCCTTCGCCTTTGGAGCCGGGACCAGAGGGCTGGTGGGTTTGGGTCGGTGCCTGTGCATCTTTATGCGGGCTGGCCTGAAGTCACTCAGGCATGTACTTTTGGGGGTGGACTCTCTCCTGAGCTGCTGCTAGGGGGTCGTGTCTCTGAGGCCTCCTGGGTAGGACTGACCTTTGCCTTTGGAGCCGTGGCCAGAGGGTTGGCGGGTTTGGGTCAGTGCCTGTGCACCTTTGTGCGGGCTGGCCAGAAGTCACTCAAGCAGGTACTTTGGGGGGTGGACTCTCTCCTGGGCTGCTGCTAGGGGGTCGCGTTTCTGAGGCCTCCTGGGCAGACTGCCCTTCGCCTTTGGATCCAGGACAAGAGGCTTGGCAGGTTTGAGTCGGTGCCCTTGCACCTTAGTGTGGGCTGGTGGGAAGTCACTCAGGCAGGTATCTGGCGCGGGCTAGGTCAGGCATATACCCCCCCACCCCCCGCCACTGCCATAATTTGGTGAGAATCCAAGTGGACTTCTTTTTTGGAGAACCTTCAGAACAAGAAGAGAAGTGTGCTTTGGCTTCCAATATCCAATATATAAACAAAATTGAAAGCCTGAAACCTAGACAAGTCAATACTCCATAAAAAAGGAGGAGGAAAGGGAAAAAAAGAAAGCATCTGAAGGAGGAAAGCAAAACAATCAGGTAGCATAGTGAAAAGTTTTTTGTGATCTGAACCACAAAAGGGAAGCCCATGTGCCAGGGACATGACAAAGGAACAACATGGGAAAGCACAGGATAATCCTGCATCAGGCTCTACCAAACCTGTAGGAGATAGCTACAATGGGAACCCTTTGGAGGAGACCCAAGGAACAGACCTTAGAGGAATAATTGCAGATATATGCAGAGAAATTAAAGAAAATAAAGAAGAATTCAGAGAACTAAAGAGGGAGAATGTAAAACTCAAAAAGGACCTAGTGGGGTACAATGACAAACATCAGAAAGAACTAAAGGAACAGATTGATAAACTCCAGAAAGAACTTGAGGGAGAAAAAAACAAACGCTGAAAGGAAGTAGAAACACTGAAAAAGGAAGCCAACCAACGAAGTAAGGAGCACCAAGAAGAGATTGAGAAGCACCAAGAAGAGATTGCAAAACTCAAAAAGGAATGGTAATACTAAAGAAAACACAGGATGAAATGAAAAAGTAAATAGAACACTCATCCAATCATGAAGAAAGGAAAGGAAAAAGCCTCAGAAGTTGAATGGATGAAGCAGAACAAAGAATATCAGATCTGGAAGATAACACAGTGTAATTAAAAAGCTCAAATAAAGATTATGAAAAATTTAAAAATACACAAATGTGGAACAACCAAGAAATATGGGACACTATGAAAAGATCAAACCTCTGCATGATAGGAATAGAGGAAGGAGAAGAATCTCAAAAGAATAGTATTGATCAGATCTTCAACAGAATAATAGATGAAAATTTCCCCAAACTAAAAATAGACAAACCCATACAAATACAAGAAGCACATAGGACCCCAAATAGACAAGATCAGAAAAGAAACACCCCACGCCATATCATAGTTAAAATGCTAGATGCCCAAAACAAAGACAAAATTCT
>VZQC01015653.1:406458-440060 GCA_009823505.1 Rhizomys pruinosus
GGGGGAT
Source organism: Rhizomys pruinosus (assembly GCA_009823505.1). NCBI lineage: Eukaryota > Metazoa > Chordata > Mammalia > Rodentia > Spalacidae > Rhizomys > Rhizomys pruinosus. Next base: position 406,466 of record VZQC01015653.1, read on the forward strand.
ACAGATAGATATGAAACCTTTTTGTCAAAAACCTTGCAATTCAAATCTTACAACTAACTACGGGAAAAGATTTGTATGATCCAACAGGTCAAAATGTCACCAACTTAATGGCTGAGAAAGAAAAGATACAGCTTTGCATTGAGTAAGATGTACCAGAAAGTGCCAACAGAAAGGTTGGCCCATCTGAACATTGAAAGGAAGAAAAGCCTCAGATTGCTACAAACATCAATCCTCTCTGTGGATCCTACTTGTAACAACTATTTATAACGAGTCCTAATGAAACATCTAGGTGCTGCAAAGGTTTTAATACTAGAGACTTTCTTACCTCCCCCCCCATAGAACAAGGAGAAATATGATGATGATGATGATGATGATGAGGTCGTTCTCCAACTGTAAATTGGAGACAAGTACTATAGAGGTAATCTCTTATAAAACTGATAAAACTGCCTTCTTTAATTGACTAATAGACATAGGAACTGTGAAAAGGACTATTCTCTATTCAGAACCAAATATAATACTAAAGTCTCCTTAAGTTATGCACTTAAGTAAAATATATTAATACAGGTGCTCTGATATCAGCAATGGATTATTCCACCAAGGAGATGTTGGACAGGGGATCCAAGCCCCCACAAAAGGTAAGGGTTCCTTGCCTCTAAACTTGGATACCTGCAAGAAGAGAGGTGATAAGGCCCTGCTGCCAAACACCTGAAGCAAATATGGGTCTCCTCTAGTCAAGTAAGACTCCTCCATCAGCACCAGCTACACCTCACCTGCCTGGAAATACTGTGCAGCAGAGGCAGCCATATGCCTGTATATTCTAAATCTAATTGGCTATTGGCTCTCTCCTTGGAGGAATAACCCACGGCTGATGCCACAATCTTACATCCTCTAATGGTTAGGAGATGTTATAAGCCACAGTAAGACCCTGTCATATCTAACAGAAAAAATGTAATTCATGGATTAACATACCATCCAAACATCTGTGTCTATACCAAAGTAACCTACCATAAGAATTAGTAATGTTTAAATACCTATATATCTAATTGATTGTGCTTCATTAGTAGGATCGAAAGGTTATTCCTGGGCAAACTGTCAGCCCATGAAAGAAAACAGCCAGAATTGACCAGAGTCCAAGACAACAGCTCCAAAGAATGTAGACTGTTTTGCTTCTCATCCACCTGTGCCCCTTTTCTAAGCCTAGGGAGCAATCTGTGGAAGAGGGGGCATGGTAGAATGTAAGGGCTGCGATTGGGGTGAATGGTGAAACTACAGCCATATAGTCTGGACACTCATTTGATCAACTTGATTGAACATACAAGCCCCCCCTTCCTGCTGGATGGTGACACGAAGGGGCTGTGTGGGTTTGGGCACAACTGCTTGCAAATTGGTTTTACATGAAGGATGCTTTTACTCATAAATTATCACTTATTGCTAAAACATGAAAAAAAACTGAGAGAAAGATATAGACAGTTATGGCAGAATGCATGATCTGGAATGGGGTGGGGTGGGGTGTGGGGAAAGGAAAGGGAAATATAAATGAGAAAATAAACAATAAAGAAAAAATAAAATAAAATTTCTGTGTGTGTATGAAAAAAAAAACAAAACTAAAAACCAAGATGGAAACATGTTGGTCATGGTTGTCCAAGAAACTTACAATATAATATCAAACATAGCACACACTTTAGACAAAAAAACTTGCAGTAATTGAACTGGAAAATATCTAGAAGTCTCTTTCCTGAGAACTAACATTCATAATACTAGAAGATGCTATGTAAACATCAAAGGGTGAAAAGCAATCAACAGTCCTTGCCCAGCTATAAACCTACTAACAACTGCAATGTCCTGCCCAGAAAAATGTCAACAATGGTGAAAGTGTGAGAGTAAACAACAGCTGTCTAATTGGACTTAAGGCCTTCTTGATAGGGAATTCATGACTGGTGCGTTAAACCTAACAAAATTCCTATGATTGGAAAGGCTAAAAACCCCAAATGAGAACCTACTACTGCTATTTCTTTAAACCAATATAATTTCTAACTCTATTCTTATCCTTATATCCACAAATAAGTTTAGCTCTCAGCACTCATCAAAGAATTTTGTTTTTACTATTTTTTTTTTGCAAAAGACAGATAATATTGCAGAAATCCATAACAGGCTAATATGAAGAGAATAAGGGTTTATGTGATGCTCGTCTCAAACTGATACATATAAAATCCAAGCCCTACACCTACAGCTTAGCGAATATCTTGGAAGAGGGGGTGGAAAGTTTGTAAGATCCAACGGACAAGTACTTCTGCTGCTAGATAGTTTATTCTGGATATGACACTATGACAATGGGTGATTACAAGTCTCTGCAACCATATGTACTTTAATTGTCTTATGTATATTTTGAGTTTAAATGTGTTAATCCCTTCTGTATTTAGTTTTAACAGAAACCTTTTTTTCTGGACATTTTCAAAATCATTTATTTCACATTTCCAACATATATAATTACCTTTAGACATCTTCCATAAAGAAGTAAGATACATCATCTTGCTCTTATATAATTGCATATTATTAGCCACTCATCAGCTTTCTCAATTCCTAGCCCTAGTGTCCTCACACTCAGGTAACCAACATTTCCATCTCAGGTTCTATGAGATCAAAATTTCAGACTCCATGTACATGTGGGATCCTACAGTGTTTGTCTTTTTGGAACTTTGGCTGGGGGTGTGGCTTATTATGTATAGTATTTGCTGAATAAGGATATAGGATTAAGTTTAGATACTTAGCATCCATTTATTTTTTAATCTTTTTAATTACTTAATTAATTAATTGATTTTTTAAATTTATTTTTATTTATTTTTGTATGTGTATGAGTGTATTGTCTGCATGTAGGTTTGTGCACCCATGTCGTGCAATGCCGCGGAAGTCAGAAGAGGGTCTTGGATTCCCCTGGAACTGGAGTTCTCCTGGAATTGGAGTTACAAACGGTTCTTAGCCACCATGTGGGTGCTGGGGATCGAACCCGGGTCCTCTGCAAGAGCAGTCGGTGCCCTTAACCGCTAGGCCATCTCTCCAGCCCTAATTAATTAATTTTTATGTGTATGAATGTACTGTCTGCATGTAGGTTTGTGCACCCGTGCTGTACAATGCCATGGAGGTCGGAAGAGGGTGTCAGATTCCCCTGGAACTGGAGTTAAAGACGGTTCTCAGCGATCATGTGGGTGCTGGGGATCTAACTCAGGTCCTCTACAAGAGCAATCGGTGCTCTTAACCACTAGGTCATCTCTCCAGCCCCTTAGCGTCCATTTAAAAGCATGAAGTATGTACTTATAATACTACTGCTGGATGGTATGGGAGAGAGAGTGGGATCCTTGGGACTTGCTGGTAAGACAGTTACCTGAAATGGCCAGACTTAAGGTTTGGTAAGAGAAAATATTTAAAAAATAAAGTGAAAGTGATAGAAGAAGACAATGGACATCAACCTATGGCCACCACAGGTCCATGCACACTGTGCTGAAGTGTGTACATACGCAAATATCCACACATAAAAGTGGGTTTACTTTTTCTTTGATACATTTTATTTAATATTTGTCTTTGCATGTTTATTTTTGTATCTTCAAATTTTCTGAATTCATTGTCATAGTTTTTTAGATGGAAGTTTTAGGGATTTTTTTCTACATACAAGTTTATTACATCTGTAGTCATAATTTCAATTATTTTTATAGTTTAGGCTGATTTCTCTGCCTCAGAATTCCAGCAGTATTTTAAATAATGTGGTGACTATAGTCATTCAAGTATTTTTCAATATTTTAAAGATAAATGATGTCAATTTTTTCCCATTCTTTTTGGTAGGTTGTTGGTCTTTGTTACTTCAACATATACTGCTTTGATGCTGCTCTAGTTTGCCTTCCATCGCTAAGACAAACCACTCTGAGCAATACCAACTTCAGGAGGAAAGCGTTTATTTGGCTTGTATCTCCTGAGTCACTGAGGGAGCTCAAGGTAGGAAATCATGGAAGGAAACTGGAAGCAGGAGTTGAAGCACAGGCCATGGAAGAACACTGCTTTCCTGGCTTGCTCCCTTGGTACATGCTCAACCTGCTTTCTTTTATAATACAAGACCACCTGCATAGGAGTGGTACCTCTCATAGTGGGCTTTCCCTCTCAAATCACTCAACAATCAAGAAAATGCCCAAGAGTAGATCTATCCTAAAATCTGCCTGGCTGAAGTGCCCAGCTCCTACCTGTGCTTCATGTGGTCCTGGTGAGGCCCTGAGCTAACCATTGCCACTCAAGTCTCACAGTGCTAGATGCCCAAAACAAAGACAAAATTCTGAAAGCCACAAAAGAAATACAAGTCACATATAAGGGGAAACCCATCAGAAATACAACTGACTTCTTGGTGAAAACCATGAAAGCAAGAAGAACATGGAGGTTTCTTCCCAGTGTTAAAGGGCTATGGATGCCAACCCAGGTTACTATACCCAGCAAAAACGTCGAGTATAGTTGAAGGAGAGAGAAAAATCTTCCATGACATAAACAAGATGATGGAATACATGTCCAGAAAACCAAACATTCAGAAAATACTTGAAACAATTCCAAGGGCAGAAGAGAGGAGCAACTATCCCCAATCACCTAGAAAGAGAAACTAATAAAAATATAACTGCAGAAGTAGAAATGGAGACTAAAAATGCAAACGGATAATAAGGCAAAAGGAAGCAACAACCATCTTTCAATTATAACCTTAAATAATAATGGACTAAACTCCCCAATCAAAAGACATAGACTGGGAGATTGGATTAGGAAACAAAACCCATCTATATGCTGTCTACAAGAAACCCATCTCAATCTCAAAGATAGGCACCAACTTAAGGTGAAGGCATGGCAAAAAATATTCCAATCAAATTGTACCAAAAAGAAATCAGGTGTTGCTATTTTAATATCAGACAAAATAGACTTCAAAGTAAAAGAAATCCAAAGAGACAAAGAGGGCCATTGCATCGTTACCATGAAGATTTCACAATCATGAATATATATGCACCAAACTAGGTGCACCAAACTTTATAAAGACAATTCTTCGGGACTTCAAGGCACAGATTAACCCCAGCACACTAATAGGAGGAGACTTCAATACCTCAATAAGTCTTTTGGACAGATCAACAGGACAAAGAATAAACAGAGAGACATCTGAACTGAATGATACAATATACCAAATGGACCTCACAGGCACTTATCAAATATTCCACCCAAACACCAGAGAATACACTTTCTACTCAGCACCCCATGGAACATTCTCCAAAATAGACCACATACAGGGACACAGGAAAAAAAATCAACAAATACAAAAAGATTGAAATACTCTCATGCATTCTATCAGACCACTGCAATAAAGTTCAATAGCAACACCAGGATAAACCCTTAAACATACAAGAACACATAGAGACTAAACAATACTCTCCTGAATAATGAATGGGTCAAGGAAGAAATAAAGGAAATAAAATCATTCCTGTAACTGAATGAGAATGATAAAACAAGACAACAAAAACTTATGTGACACTTTAAAAGCAGTCTTAAGAGGGAAGTTTATAACACTGAGTGCCTACATCAAAAAATAAACAATCAAACAAACAAACAAACAGAAAGAGTACAACTGAACAATTTAACACTGCAGCTAAAAACACTTGAGAGACAAAAACAGATGAAACCTAAATGCAGCAGACAGGAAGAAATAACAAAAATCAGAGCAGAAATCAATGAAATAGAAACAAAGAAAACAACACAAAAAATCAATGAATCCAAAAGATGGTTCTTTGAGAGAATAAACAAGACAGACAAACCTCTAGCCCAGTTAACCACAAGAAAGAAGGAATAACTCCAAATGAATAGAATCTGTGATGAAAGGTGAAATATCACAATAGACAATGAAAATATCCAGACAGTCATATGGGAATACTTCAAAAATCTATACTCTAATAATTTTAAAAACCTAGAAGAAATGGATGAATATCTAAAATCTTGGGAATCACCAAAGCTCAACCAAGAAGAGATCAGCAGCTTAAACAGACCCATAATATATGAAGAAATTGAAGATGTAATAAGAAAACTCCCAACTAAAAAAAAGCCCAGGCTCAGATTGTTTCCCTGCAGAATTCTATAAAACATTTCAAAAAGACTTACAGCCATCATTACTCAAGTTGTTTAGAAGGATACAAACAGAGGGAATTCTCCAAAATTCCTTCTATGAAGCCAGCATCACTCTACTACCAAAACCAGGCAAAGACACAACCAAAAAGGAGAACTATAGACCCATCTCATTAATGAACACAGATGCAAAAATTCAAAATACTTGCAAATCGCATAAAGACCCACATCACGAAGATCATACATCATGACCAAGTTGGATTCATACCAGAAATGCAGAGATGCTTCAGCATAGTTAAAATCAATAAATATCTTCAAACATGTAAATGGACTGAAAGACAAAAACTACACGATCATCTCAATTGATGTGAAAAAGCCTTTGATAAAATCCAGCATTCCTTCAGCCTTAAAGTCCTAGAGGGAATTGGATTGGAGGGATCACACGTCTATGTAATCAAAGCCGTATACAGGAAACCCACAGCCAATATCATCCTAAATGGGGAAAAGACAGAAGCATTTCCTTTAAAGGTAGGAACTTTGCAAGGCTGCCCCATGTCACCACTCCTCTTCAATACAGTGTTTGAAACACTTGCTAGGGCAATAAGGCAAGAAAAGGAAATTAAAGGAGTTCTAATTGGAAAAGAGGAAGTCAAAATATCCCTTTTTGCTGATGATATGATTGTTTACTTAAGGGATACTAAAAATTCAACCAGAAAACTCCTAGAAACAATTAAGAGCTTCAGTAAAGTGGCAGGATACAAAATTAACCTAGAAAAATCAGTAGCCTTTCTTTACACCAACAAGAAGCAACTGAAGAAGGAATACAAGGAGACTGTCTGAGTCACATTAGCCTCAAAAACAATAAAATACCTAGGAACCAAAGACACCAAAGATCTCTACAACAAAAATTTTAAACTGTTGAAGAAGGAAATTGAAGAAGACATCAGAAGATGGAAAAACCTCCCATGCTCATGGATTGGGAAAATTAATATCGTAAAATTGTCCATTCCACCCAAAACTCTTGTACAGATTTAATGCAATCCCAATTAAAATCCCCATGATTTTCTTCACAGGCTTGGAAAAAAATCCTTAATTTCATTTGGAAAAACAGAAGACCCTGAATATCCAAAGCAACCCTGAGTGAAAAGAGCAATACAGGGGGGAACTGTATACCAGAATTCAATGTATATTACAGGGCTGTAATCATAAAAACAGTTTGATACTGGCACGAAAACAGACCTGATGACCAACAGAACAATACTGAAGATCCAAACCTGAGCACATACACTTTCAGCCTCCTCATATTTGACAAGGGGCCAAGTAGACACAATGGAGGAAAGACAGCATCTTCAGCAACTGGTGTTGGCAAAACTGGATCACCACTTGTAGAAGAATGAACTTAACCCCCTACCTCTCGCCCTGTGCATAAGTCATTCCAGATGGATCAAAGACCTCAATGAGAAACACCAAACTCTGGAGGCGATAGAAGAAAAAGTTGGCAGCAGTCTACAAGACATAAGCGTAGGAAAAGACTTCCTATATCAGACAACAGCTGTGCAAGAATTAAGGTTGACAATTGAAAAATGGGAACTCATTAAACTCAAAAGCTTCTGCACATCAAAAGAAACAATCAAGGAAGTGAAGAGAAATCCCACAGAGTGGGAGGAAACCTTCACCACATATCCATCTGACAAAGCATTGATTTCTAGAGTATGTAAAGCACTCAAAAAACAAAGAAGAAAGAAAATAAATGAATCACTCAAAAGATGGAGCAGAGAGCTGAACAGAGACTTCACAAGTGAGGAATTAGAGATGGCTGAGAAACATCTTAAAATGTGTTCAACAGCACTAATAATTAGGAAAATGCAAATTAAAACCACTTTAAAATATCATCTCACTCCTATAAGACTGGCTAGGATCAAGAAAACAAATGAAACCAAGTGCTGGAGAGGTTGTGGGGAAAGGGAACACTCATCCATTGCTGGTGGGAATGTAAAATTGTACAGGCACTATGGAAAGCAGTGTGAAGAACTCTTGGAAGACTCAAATGCACTTGCCATCTGACCCAGTCATACCACTCCTGGGTATGTACCCACAAGACTCATCTTACTGCAGAGATACATGCACATATATATTTATTGCAACTCTGTTCACAATAGTAAAAAGCTGGAACCAACCCAAGTGCCCCTCAACTGACGAGTGGATAGAGAAAATTTGGTACATCTACACAATGGAGTTCTATGCAGCAGCAAGAAAAAACAGCATCATGAACTTTGCAGGTAAATTGATGGAACTAGAAAATATTATGTTAAGTGAAGTAACACGGTCCCAGAAAAAACAATGACAAAAAACAAATGGTATCCTTCATCTGTGGATACAAGCTCCAATAACCCAGTTGTAAATATTTCTTGTGGGGAGTGATGCATATTGGAAAGAACAACAACAATACCAACAACAGAAAAGACTTCATCAAAGAACTGACCGAAATGGTGAATCTGGTGGAGTGGGTGATTTGGGAGGGGGACACAGGTCTATATTCAATTAATGTATATTTAATTGATGTGAGCTTAACAGGTATCCAAATTTGCCAAAACTTTGTCTACATATTATATGGTATTTTAGAACTTAGTAAAAGTAAAAATGTCTATATTAAACAACATTGGTTAAAAGGTTTTTATAAAAATGGTAATACATTTAAGCTAATTGGAAATATAAATTGTTGTCCATATTTGTTTTACTTATACTTTGTATAACAACAACTTTGGGATTAATATATACAAATGTTCTCTACAATTTTTGTGTTGTACAGTATCATATTGTAGCATTTTATTTTACCTGTAGGATAATTTAACTTAAGGAATTAAGTTTGCTTCCCAAATTAACAACTTACAGTCAATGATAAACAGCTTGGGTAAATTTAATGAACATTTACACTTTGATTCCTGCCTATAGGTATGTGTAATACAACTGCCTTTTTGAGATTCATGTGTCAAAAAATAAAAATCTGATGTAAAAAAGGGAGGATACAGTTATATATTAAAACTTTTGTCAAATTTTTTAATTTAAATTTTAAAAATAACTATGGGAAAATATTTGCATGTTACCACAGGTCAAAATGTCACCAACTTAATGGCTGAGAAAGAAAAGATACAGCTTTTCATTGTGCAGGACGTACCAAGAAATACCAGCAGAGAAGTTGGCTCATCTAAACATTAAAAGGAAGAAAAGCCTCGGTCTGCTACAGGCATCAAACATCTCTGTGGATCCTATTTGTAACAACTGTATATAATGAGTCCTAATGACCTTTACCTTCCAGTTGCTGCAAAGTTTAATATGAGATACTTTCTTATCTCCTTTTCATAGAACAAATAAAAACATGATAGTAATGAAGTCATTCCCTAACTGTAAATTAGAACCGACTGTTATAGAGGTAATCTTTTATAAAACTGGTATAACTGGTTTCTTTAATTGACTAATAGACATAGGAACTGTGAAAGAATAATTCTCTAATCAGAGCCAAATATAATACTAAAATTTTTATAAGCCATGTAATTAAACAAAATATATTAATACAGGAGAGCACTGATATCAGCAATGGATTATTCTGTCAAGGAGATTTTGGCTATGAGATCCAAGCCACAAAAAAGGTAAAGGCTTTTTGTCTGTAAACTGGGATACTTGAAAGAAGAGAGGCAGTAAGGCCCTGCTGTTGAAGAGCTGGTGTAAGCATGGGAAAGATGTATTGAGACCAGACTTGCAAGTGTACAGTTGGTCTCTGGAATGCTAGAGAGTGTTACCAAAAGCCAATAAATCAATAAAGCAAATATAAGTCTCCTTGAGTCAAGCAAGACTCCTTCATCAATATCAGCTACACCTCACCTGCCTGGAAATACTGTGCAGCAGTGGCAGCCATGTGTCTGTATATCCCAAATCTAATTGACTAGTAGCTCTCTCCTTGGAGGAATAATCCACAGCTGATGCCACAAGCTCAGATCTTCTAGTGGTTAGGAGATGTTATAAGTCACAGTAAGACCTTGTCATCTTTTACAGAAAAACTGTAGTTCATGGATTAGCATACCATCCAAAAATCTGTGTCTATACCGATGTAACCTACCATAATAATTAGTACTGTTTAAATTCCTGTATATCTAATTGCTTTTGATTCATTAGTAGGATTAAAAGGTAATTCCTGGATAAACTGCCAACCCATGAAAGGAAACAGCCAGAACTGTTAAGAGTCCAAAACGACATCTCCAGAGAAAGTAGACTGTTTTGCTTCTCGCCCATGTGTGCACCTTTTCTAAGGCCTAGGGAACAATCTATGGAAGAGGAGCATGGTAGAATGTAAGGGCTGAGATTGTGGTGAATTGTGAAACTACAGAAATATAGACTGGACTCTTATTTGATCAATATGATTGTACATGTAAGCTCCTCCAGCTGGACAGTGGGGGCAATGGGTTGTATATGTTTTGGCATAGCTGCTTGCAAATTGGTTTTACATGAAGGATGCTTGTATTCATTACTTATTATTTAAAAAATCAAATAAAAGAAAACCAAAAAAGGAATATACTTTTCTTGATACTTTCAAAAATATTTTTCTATCTTGCTTCAGGAATTGCTGATTGTTAAGTATTTTAAAAGAGTTTTTGTCAAAATAAGTCTTAGAACATTGTAGAACATTATGTACCTTATAATAAGAATGATTCAAATCTACTAAAGTATATTATTAGTATGTGTACAAGTAAGGAGATGAAATGCTTTAAAATATGTATATTTTACAAGAAATAAAGTTTCAAAATAGTGAAGAAAAAAAAATGAAAATGCCCCACAGAAATGGCCACAGGCCAGTCCAATGGAGAAATTTTCCAGTTGAAGTTCCCTCTCCCCAGGTGTGTCAAATTATCAGCTAAAGAAATCCAGCACATACACTTAATCTGTTCATTATTTTTATTATAAAATGATGTTGAATTTTATACAATAGTCTCTGCTGTCAATTAAAGTTATAAAATACAGTGGTTCTTGACTTCCACTCTTTATAAATTGCATATAACTTTTTTTCCATGGGAATTGTTTTTATGTTTGGAGGTGCTTCCTCTGCTATTGGTATACTTTTTAATGATGTTTTATGTATTTCATACATCATTTTTCATTTATGTTCAGGCATGTTCCCCTATACCTTCCCTCCAACCCACCCCAAACCATGCCAGATCAAGTATTCTGTCATAACTGTCCTGCATCTTTCTCTGTCTTTTTTTATGCTTAGGAATTCACATTTTCCTGCATTAATTTCATATTATTCTCAAATATGGATACATACTCTCCACCCATATACAATAATTACAGGGTCTGAAAATAATTGGTGGGTGGATTCTAGAGCCCATTGAGGGATTCACATTATGGCAACATAGTTGCTTTCAGATAAACAAAAATATAACCATACTGTCACTCAGCTTGTCTTTCATCCAGGTGAATTGGTGTTAACATCTACAAATGAGGGAAACCATTCTCCATTTGTCTTTTTGGGACTGTGTCACCTCACTCAGCATAATGGCTTCGAGCTTCATCCATTTCCCTGCAAAGTTCATAATGCCATCCTTCTTTTATTTTTTTCTTCTTTATTTTTTCATTTTTTAACAATAAGTAATAATTTATGAGTATAAGCATACTTCACGTAAAACCAATTTGCAAGCAGTTGTGCCCAAACCCACACAGCCCAAGGGTCCCAACATCCAGCTGGGGGGGGGGGCTTGTATGTACAATCAAGTTGATCAAATAAGTGTCCAGTCTATGTTGCTGTAGTTTCACCTTTCACCCCAATCGCAGCCCTTACATTCTACCACACCCCCTATTCCACAGATTGTGCCCTAGGCTTAGAAAAGGGGCACAGGTGGATGAGAGGCAAAAGTCTACTTTCTCTGGAGCTGTCGTTTTGGACTCTGGTAAATTCTGACTGTTTCCTTTCATGGGCTGACAGTTTGTCCAGAAATAACCTTTCAGTCCTACTAATGCAGCACAAGCAATTAGATACATAGGTATTTAAACAGTACTAATTGTTATGGTAGGTTACTTTGGTATAGATACAGATGTTTGGATAGTATGTTAATCCATGAATTACATTTTTTCTGTTAAATATGACAGGGTTTTACTGTGGCTTATAACATCCCTTAACCACTAGAGGATGTAAGCTTGTGGCATCAGCTGTGGGTTACTCCTCCAAGGAGAGAGCTACTAGTCAATTAGATTTGGGATATACAGACATATGGCTGCCACTGCTGCACAGTATTTCCAGGCAGGTGAGGTGTAGCTGGTGCTGATGGAGGAGTCTTGATTGACTCAAGGAGACTTATTTGCTTTATTGGTTTAGTGGCCTTTGGTAACACTCTCTGGTATTCCAGAGACCAACTGTACACTTGCAAGTGCGGTCTCAATACATCTTTCCCATGCTTACATCAGGTCTTTGACAGCAGGGCCTTATTGCCTCCTTCTTGCAGGTATCCCATTTACAGGCAAGAAGCCTTTACCTTTTGGGGGGGACTTGGACCCCCTGGACAACTTCTCCTTCGTATAAAAATCCATTGCTGATATCAAAGCTCTCCTGTATTAATATATTTTGCTTAAATGCACAGCTTAAGGAGACTTTAGTATTATATTTGAATCTGAATAGAAAATAATCCTTTTCACAGTTCCTATGTCTATTATTCAATTAAAGAAAGCAGTTTTACTGGTTTTATAAGATATTACCTCTATAAGAGTTGGCTCCAATTTACAGTTAGAGAATGACCTCATCATCATCATATTCCTCCTTGTTCAATGAAGGGGAGGTAAGAAAGTCTCTCATATTAAAACTTTGCAGCACCTAAAAGGTAAGTTTCATTAGGACTCATTATAAATAATTGTTACAAGTAGGATCCACAGAGGAATTTGATGCCTCTAGCAGTCTGAGGCTTTTTTTCCTTTCAATGTTTATACAGGCCAACCTTTCTGGTGGCAGTTCCTGGTACATCCTACACAATGAAAAGCTGTATCTTTTCTTTCTCAGCCATTAACTTGGTAACATTTTGACCTGTTGGAACATCCAAATCTTTTCCCGTAGTTAGTTTTATGATTTAAATTGCAAAGTTTTTGACAAAAAGGTTTGATATGTATCTGTATCCCCCTTTTTCTTATAGGTTTTTATTTTTCGACCCATAAGTCTCAAAAAGGCAGTTGTAGTACACATACTTATAGGAATCAAGGCACAGGTTTCATCAAATTCACCCAAGCTGTTTTGGGTGACTGTATGTCATTAACTTGGGAAGCAAACTTAATTCCTTAAGTTAAATCATCCTACAGGTAAAAGAGAATGCTACAAGATGACAATGTACAACAGAAAAATTATAGATAACATTTGTATGTGACATTCTCAAAGTTATTGTTATACAGATTTTAAGTAAAACAAATGTGGACAACAACAATTTATATTTCTAATTAATTCAGATGCATTACTGTTTTTATCAAAACCTTTAAACCAATGTTGTTTAATATACACATATTTACTTTTACTTGGTCCTAAAACACCATGTAACCTGTAGACAGAGTCTNTAATATGCATCCCTCTCCACAAGAAATATTTACAACTGGGTTATTGGAGCTAGCATCCACAGATGAGGGATACCATTCGTCATTTGTTTTTCTGGGACTGTGTTACTTCACTTAATATAACATCTTCTAGCTCCATCCATTTAGCTGCAAAGTTCATGATGTTGTCTTTCTTTACTGCTGCATAGAACTCCATTGTGTACATGTACCACATTTTCTCTATCCACTGGTCAGTTGAAGGGCATTTGGGTTGGTTCCAGCTTTTTTGCTATTGTGAACAGAGCTGCAATAAATATAGCTGTGCATGTATTTCTGCAGTAAGATGAGTCTTGTGGGTATATGCCAAGGAGTGGTATGACTGGGTCAAATGGCAAGTTCATTTTGAGTTTTCCAAGGGTTCTCCACACTGCTTTCCATAGTGAATGCCATCCTTCTTTACCGCTAAATAGTACTCCACTGTGTAGATGTACCACATGTTTGTCATCCACTCATCTGTTGAGGGGCATATGGGTTGGTTCCAGCTCTTTGCTATTGTGAAGAGAGCTGCAATAAACATCGATGTGCATATATCTTTGTGGTAGGATGAGTCTTTGGGGTATATACCCAGGAGTGGTATGATTGGATCAGGTGGTAAGTTCATTCCACCATTTGTAGAAGAGCAAAATTAAACCCCTACCTCTCACCCTGTACAAAAATCAACTCCAAGTGTGTCAAAGATCTCAATGTTCATGAAGCCTGAAAGCCTGAAGGTGATAAAAGAAAAAGTTCGCAACAAACTATAAGACATAGGTGTAGGAGGAGACTCTCTAAACCAGACAGCAGCAGCACAGGAAGTAAGGTCAACAGTTGACAAGTGGGACATCAAAAAACTTAAAAGCTTCTGTACAGCAAAAGAAACAATCAAGAAGGTGAAAAGAAAACCCACAGAATGGGAAGAAATCTTTACCAGTGAAATATTTCACAAAGCATTAACGTCAAGAGTATATAAACTACTAAAAAACAAAGAAGAAGACAAATGACCTACTCAAAAGATAAAGTAAAGAGCTGAACAGAGTCTTCACCATTGAGGAATTAAAGATGGCCTAGAAACATCTTAAAAAATGTTTAACATCATTAATAATTAAGGAAATGCAAATTACAACCACTCTCACATAGCATCTCACTCCAGTATGGCTAGCTAAGATCAAGAAAACAAAGGACAACAGATGCTGGAGGGGTTGTGGGGAAAGGAGAACAACTCATCCACTGCTGGTAGGAATGTAAACTTGTACAACCACTATGGAAAGCAGTGTCGAGAACACTTAAAAGACTGGGAATGAGCCATTGGTATATTATTCAGGAAGTTTGTTGCCTGGTTCTATGTCCTGAACTGTTTTATTTTAGCAGTGTCAGTGTTTTCACTCTTAAATTAAGGTCTTTAGTTCAGTTTGAATTGATTTTAGAGCAAGTTAATTCTTCTGCAACTGGAAATCCAATTTTGTGGGCAGCATATGCTGAAAAGGCTGCATTTTTTTCAGTGAAGGTTTTTGACACCTTTGTACCAACTTAGTTTCGTATTATGTGTGGGTTTATCTCTAGGTAGATAAATATTTTGTTCCACTGGTATCCTGTCTATTTTTGTGCCAGTGCCATTCTGTTTCTACCACCATGCCTGTATGGTAAAGTTTGAAGTCATATATTGGGGTACATATCATGTTATTTCTGTTTAGAATTGCTTTGATGACTCTAGATCTTTTGAATTTTTACATGCATTTTGTGTTTATGTTTTTTTAGTTGTATGAAGAATGTTATTGGAATTATTTAATGATAATTTAACATCTTATTTTATTATCTCATTTATATCGTTCTCTAAACTAATACTTTGAGCTAATACTTTGAGAATTTTGCTGAATAAGATTAGAAAATGGATATCTTTGTCACATGCCAGATTCTAGAGGAAATGGTCTCCATTTTCTCCAATTTAATGTAATACTGCAAATAAGTTTCTTGTATATAGCCTTTATGAAACTGGGGCCATTCCATATATTCCTAATTATTTTATGCATGTTGAACATTATCAAATTCCTTTTTTCTTCTTCTACTGTGATGATCATGTGATTTATATGTTTAAATTTATTAATTTACTGTAAGGTAGATAGATGATAGATAGATAGATAGATAGATAGATAGATAGATAGATAGATAGAATGATAGATGATAGATGGTAGATAGATGATAAATAGATAGATAGGTAGATAGATAGATAGATAGATAGATAGATAGATAGATAGATAGATAGATAGATAGATTTCCCTGCTAGCCAATTTTCTAGACCTGGGATGAAGCCAATTGGGCTTTGGTATACAATGCTCTTTTTTAAATTTTAATTATTTTAAAAAGCATGTGTGTGTGTGTGTGTGTGTGTGTGTGTTTATCTCTTTCTGTCAGTGTCTTTGTCTGTGTGTGGTTTATCTCTTTCTGTCTGTGTCTTTGTCTGTGTGTGGTTATGTGAGTGCAATGACTGTAGAGGCCAGAAGAGGATGGTGAATTCCCTGGAGGAACTGAAGTTTCAGGCAGTTGTGAGCCACCTGTCACAGTCCTGGGCACTGAACTTTGATCTTCTTCAAGAGAAGAATTTACTCTTTACTGCTGAGCTCTCTCTCTAGCCCCTGGAGGATCTTCTATTGTGGTCTTAAATTGGATTGCAAGCAATTTGATGAACTGTTACATCTGTAGAGAGATTGGTATATGCTTTTCCTTGTGTGTGTGTGTGTGTGTGTGTGTGTGTGTATGTGTGTGTGTTTTACTTACCTGAGCTATAGTTGTTTTGTAGAAAGAGGTTAGTAATGTTCCTTCCCTTACTGTTTAGTGGAATATTTTGGAAATTCTTGTTGGGATTTCCTTGAATGTTTGGTAGACTATAGCAGTAAATCTATCTGGTACTGGATTTTTTTTATTATTTTATTTATTTTTATGTTTATGAGTGTGTTGCCTGCATGTAAATAGGTGCATAGCCGTGCATGGTGGCAAACGCCTTTAATCCCAGCACTCGGGAGGCAGAGATAGGTGGATCTCTGTGGGTTCAAGGCCAGCCTGGTCTACAGAGCGAGCTCCAGGACACCTGGTACTAAAAGGTAGACTCTGTCTCAAAATACCAAAAAGGAAAGTAAATAGGTGCACATATGTTGTACAATGCCCATGGAGGTCAGAAGATGGCATTGGATCCCATGGAACAGATATTTAATGTGGTTGTTAGCTGCAGTGTGGGTGCAGGGAATAGAACCTGGGTCCTCTGTGAGAGAAACTAGTGCTCTTAACAGCTGAGCCATCTCTCTAGCCAGTACTTGATTTTGCTTTGTGAGGAAACTTTTAGTTACTGCTTCAAATACCTTAATTATTATGTGTCTGCTTAGGATGCTTCAATTTTCCAGATTTAATTTAAGTATATAATATGCATTTAAAATTTTGTTAATTTTTTTTTAGCTTTTCCAGCTTGTTGGACTATACACCTAAATGTATTCCCAGATGATCTTTGGGTTTCATTGGGTTATATATTGTAACAAATTTCTTTTTGTGTCTAATCATGTAAATTTTTGTGTTTCCTTCTCTTTGTTAGTTTTGCTTTGTGTTGCTCAATCTTGTTAATCTTATCAAAGATCCAGCTTTTTCTCTTCTTAATTCAATGAATTATTATTTCAGTCTGTATTTCACTGATTTTTATTCTGATATTTGTTATTTCATGCCAACTATTGCATTTGAGCTTTGCTTTGTCTTACTTTGCTAGAGTTTTGAGATGCATCATTAGGTTATTTATTTGAAATCTCTATTTTAATATGAGTATGTAAAGTAATCAACTCTCTTCTTATGGCTGATTAATCTGTACCTCAGAAATTCTGGTAAGTTGTATTATTATTTTCTTTTTTTTTTTTCCGTGTCTTAACTTTAAATTCTATTTTTTTTGTTTTTTTTGTTTGTTTTTTTTAACATTTTTTATTGATGCTTTGTGCATTTCATACATCATTTTCCAATTCAGTTCAGGCATATTTCCCTTTCCCTTCCCCCCCCCCCCACCCCAACCGAGATCATGCATTCTGCCATAACTGTCCTGCATATTTTTCTCAGTTTTTTTTTCATTTTTTAGCTATAAGTGATAATCCATGAGTACAAGCATCCTTCATGTAAAACCAATTTGCAGGCTGTTGTGCCGAAACCCCCACAGCCCCATCTTCCAGCGTGGGGTGAGGGGTTGTATGTTCAATCAGGTTGATCAAATGAGGGTCCAGACTACATTGCTGTAGTTTCACCATTCACCCAATCGCAGCCCTTACATTCTACCACGCCCCCTCTTCCGCAGATTATTCCCTGGGCTTAGAAAAGGGGCACAGGTGGATGAGAAGCAGATCAGTCCACTCTCTCTGGAGCTGTTGTCTTGGACTCTGGTCAGTTCTGGCTGTTTCCTTTCATGGGCTGACAGTTTGTCCAGGAATAACCTTTCGATCCTACTAATGAAGCACAAGCAATTAGATATATAGGTATTTAAACAGCATTAATAGTTATGGTAGGTTACTTTGGTATAGACACATATGTTTAGATGATATGTTGATCCACGAACTACATTTTTTCCTGTTAAGTATGACAAGGTCTTACTGTGGCTTATGAGATCTCCTAAACTACAGTAAGACCCTGTCATACTTAACAGGAAAAAAATGTATTATTATTTTCATTCGACACTAGGAATTTAAAAATCACCTTACTTTTTTCAATGACCTTAAAAGGTGTGTACTGTTTAGTGTCTATGAACTTGTGTTTTTCTGCAACTCAGATGGTGATTTATAGTTTTATTCTATTGTGGTTTGATGGGACACAGGGAATTGTTTCAATTGTGTATTGCATTATCAAGGCTTGCCGTTGTCCAATAATGTGAAATTTTTAGTGAAATTTCTATATACAGCTGAGAAGAAAGCATATTCCCAGTCTGTTAAATGTAATGTTATATTTATATGTTTTAAGCTCATAAGGTCCATGATGTAATTTAATACTGAGGATAGTTTTTAAGACCTATCTACATGGGTGAATAGGGTTCTGAAGTCAGTCATTATTATTGTTTCTAAAAATATTTGGTCCTTTACCTGTATTAGTGTTTCTATTATGAAAACTTTGGGCCCAAGAATCAGTACATAAATATTTATTTGATATGTGTTCATGAATCACCCTTTTATCAGTATGTAGTCCCCTTCTTTATTACTTCTGATTTGGTTTTGTTTGAAAAATACAAGGTAAAACAGTTGCTACACCAATTATTTTCATTGCTCATTATATTTTCACCCTTCGAATCTCACTTTATGGGTGATTTTCCTGACTATGCATGTTTCTTGGAAATAGCAGAGAGCTGAGTAATTTTTAATATAATCTATTGATCTGTTTATTTTAATTGAATTAGTTAGGTTTATTTATGTTCAACATTACAATTGAATAATTTTTGTTATTGTTTATAATTTTGTACTGTGTTCTGTTTTGTTGGATGCTGGTTTTCTTTTTTTTCCCCCTCTCCTAGTAATCTTGAATGTTTGCTGGTTTCCTGTATTGGACATGGATTGTTCATCTTCCATTTCCTTCTGTTAATCTGCTGCTTTCATGGATATATTCTGTCTTTCATTCTTATGTGTGTAAAACTGCACTTTTACTACCTTGTGTATAATACCTATTAAGAATCTTCTATAGTGTTAAATTTCTTTGTGTTAAATTTCCTTAAACTGCATTTGTCTTAAAATGTTCTAGGTCTTTTTTAACAGATTATCTTCCTGGGTATAAAAAAATTGCTTGATAATTATTTCCTTTCAGAGACAAATATATCTTTTCATGCTTTCTTAAAGTTCAGAATTTTGCTGATGACAGAGCTAATGCTATTTTGATGTTTCTGCCTCTTATTGATCGTGACATCTTTCCTTTATGCGTTGAAGTATTTTTTTTCTTTGCTTTTAATTAGTTACAACATGACTATGACATACAAATTATGGAGAGAGTTTCATATAATCTTATCCACTTTGTGTTTGAAATGCTTCCTGTGGAATGGATATCTACTTCCTTCTCCTTTTGGATATTCTTGGCTATAACTTCATTGGGAAAGTAGTCTGATTAGATTTTCAATCAGCTTCAATCAGCTTCTGCATCTATCCATTTGCTCAGAGTCATATACATATGTGTGTGTGTGTGTGTGTGTGTGTGTGTGTGTGTGTGCATTACTGTCTCAACCAGTTCTCCATCTCTGATATTGTTTCTCTCCTTGGTCTTGCCTGTTGATGCTATCAGTTGTGTTTTTAATTGGTAGGTTCTTTTACTTCCATAATTTCTGTTTGGTTCTTTTACTGTGTCTCTATTTCCTTGCTGAATTTTTTTCTTAGACATTTAAAAAATTCCCTCCAGTGTATTGACTCTCATCAAGTTTATTATCTTTTTTATCGACTTGGCCTTTATTTTCTCAGTAAACATAGCTATAGGAGCTTACCATGGCAGAGGTGGGGGAGGGTATTCCATTTTCAGAGTTCAGGTATTGTTTCAGCTGGTTTTCACTTAATATTGCCAGGAATGCTTACAAGAAATTGACAGAGTAGGATATAGGGAAATGGACATCAGTGAGTCCATGTGTCCATTTTATAATTCAGCTCAGATAAAAAAGAAAATCTGATCACACATTCTTACCATGACTCAGAGCACCAAAAATTGTTATGATATTTGGGTTATTTGTTAGTACATTCTGCTCATCTCATTTTAGTATCTTTTTAATCTATGTCTTGAACTGATTTTATCTTTCCTTTCCATGTCTTAAATAGTTGTTAATCTGCTTATTCCTCTATTTTTTCTTTGGGGCTTTTATAAAAATAATACACAAAAGCTGGATGTGGTGTCGCATGCCTTTAATCCCAGCATTCAGGAGGCAGAGGCAGGCGGACCTCTGTGAGTTCAAGGCCAGCCTGTTCTATATAGTGAGCTCCAGGTCAGCTGGGACTAAAGGGAGACCCTGTCTCAAAAAGACAAAAATGAATAGTACTCAAATATTTTCCATGAAGTTCAACTCTGCCCCATTCTCTTTGTGTTCTCTTGTTGACTGTCAGTTTGTGGCATTGTCATTGTGCAGTGGTATTTCATGAGTTTTGTGTTTCCTTGTTTTTTGCACATTAGGATGTGTACGCCTTCTCTTTTCTCTGTTTTGTTTTCTTTGTTATATTTTATGTGAGTCCTCCTGGTGGGTTGTCTTTAATAGTGTGACAAAAGTCTCATTGTTAGCTACAGAGGAATGTACTGTCTTCTTGACTTTTGCCTCCTATGAAGTTTGTGGACAGGTTGTACTGGTGTCCTCTGTTGATTTGCTATATTCTGTTTTAAATGGCAGAGGTATTGTGATTAGCATCCTTTGCACTGAGGTTTTTGTATGTACAATTCATAGAGTCACAGTTCAGCAGGAAGCCCTTTGCAATAGCACACATTTTTTACTCCAGTGGCCATCTGTGCAGCTCCAGTTCGATTTGCCTGCTCTGGGATCGTGAGCCTTTTTCTCAAATTCTTTTTTTTAATATATTCTTATTATTATTTTTAATGTGTATGAATGTACTGTCTGCACGTAGGTTTGTGCACCCGTGTTGTGCAATGCCGCTGAGATCAGAAGAGGGTGTCAGATTCCCCTGGAACTGGAGTTTAAAGACGGTTCTCAGCCACCTTGTGGGTGCTGGGATTGAACTCCTGTCCTCTGCAAGAGCAGTCGGAGCTCTTAACCCGCTAGGCCATCTCTCCAGCCCCTTCCCAAATTCTTTAACCAACTCATTCTCTGGTTTTTCAGCCCTTGACACTTTCAGTAACTCATTTTTGAGATGTTCATGCTACTACTATGATGTAGTCCTTTCTCCCTGGCCTTGATGTCTATGTTGCCCATCACCTCCAGACTGATATGCAGTGTAGTCTTTGGATGCTCCTGGCATATCACCTTCATTTGCCTGCTTTGACCAACCATTGTACCAATGAAATGAATCTTATTCGTTCATACTGAATAGTAGTTTACTGTGCTCATTCACTTCCTTTTCCAGTATTTTGTTGATGATTTTATGCTAAACCTAATCATGGATACTGGTTGTACATGATACCCAACTTGATTGGAATTATAATCACTAGGAGAAGGAACAATTCTGATTATTAAGATCAAAGCATTTCCAGAGAGGGTTACCTGATGAAAGAAGACTTATTCAAATTTGGGTTATGCAATTTCAAGGGATGGAGTCCTGAAATTAATGAAAAGGAGAAAGGGAGATGAGAACCAGCATTAATCTCTACGTGCTTCCTGATTGTGGATACAATGAGGCCACCTGCATCAAGCTCGTGCTGCCACACATTCTCTGCCAGAATAGACTGGAGCTTCAAAAGGTAAGCAAAAAGCAACATCTCTCCCTTAAGTTGCTTTCTTCGGGTATTTTACAATCTAATAAGAAAAAGAACCAATACGGTTTCTATGCTATATCTTTAGCTTCTTTTGTTATCAAGATGTCTATCTGCCTTATAGAGAGTGTTGGGAAAAATTATTCCTCTTCTGTTTCTTGGGTGATAATTTAATGAGAACTGGTACTATATCTTCAAATTGGGTAAATTTCAGCAGTTGAGCCTCCTAACACTTGGTTTTTCTGCATGGGAGGCTTTTTAAAATGAATGGAATACCATTGTATGCTGTTAGTTCACTCAGCTTCTCTTGAGGGTTCACACATAATAAGGTATGTATCTAAGAGTTTCCCCATTTTGTTAGATAATGCAACTTCCTGGAGTATGATTTATCATAATAATCTTAATAATATTGATGCAATATTATACTGTTTCCCATATTATCCCTGATGTAATTATTTCAATCTTGTCTCTTCAGTTAGTTTACTAAATGGTTCATAACTTTTAAATTTTTCAAAGGTCCAACCTTTTTTTATTGGTCCTTGAAATATTTTTAGAGTTACTGAATTTTTTATGCTTCGATCACCATTATTAATTTCCTCCTACTATGGTTTATATTTTTTCTTGTTTACTCCCTTAGATACAGTGATATGTTTTTGTATCTGATAGTTATTGTATTTTCAAGACAAAATATTATTCTGTTGTCCCAGGCTGACTTTGAACTTGAAGTCCTCCTACTTAAACCTCCCAATTAGAGATTACAAGTGTAGACAATCACAATTTTTATGTGAAGTTTAAGTACTATAAGCATTCCTCTTCTTGTGCTTTATGTCATAGGTTTTGGTACATTGTTTCTCCATTTTAAGTCATTTCAAAGAGTTCTCTTTATTTTTATCCCTTTTTTTACTGCATGTGTGAGAGGTGTACTCATCATCATTGTGCACATGTGGAAGTGACAGGAAAACTTGAAAAATAAGTTCACTCCTTTCACAATGTGGGTCCCAAGAAGTGTACTGACACGGCCAGGTTGGCAGCAAGCTCCTTTACCTACCACAAAACCATATTGGTCTCTCGAGATTCTTTTTGAACTTCCGGATTTGTTTCTTAAACTTCAGCTTGTTCAAAAGCAAGTGGTTCAGTTTCTGAGTACTTTAATAATTTCTGATTTTGTTGTTAATGATTTTGATCTGAATTGTATTCTAGTCAGAAAAAAATCAATATGAGTTCTAACATAAAAATTATTATGGGTGGGCATGATAGCTCACGCCTTTAATCCCAGCACTCGGGAGGCAGAGGCAGGTAGATCTCTGTGAGTTCAAGGCCAGCCTGGTCTACAAAGTGAGTTCCAGGCCAGTTGGGACTAAAAAGAGACCCTGTCTCAAAAAGACAATAAAAGAGTGTTTTGTTTAAGCTCTTCCAGTTTGTTAAATTACTAGATTTATTTTCTTTTCCTTTTTTTACTGTTGAATGTATTATTCTGTTATGTTATGGTAGGATACATGAAATTATTTAATTTTTTTTTGCATTAGTTGAGGTTTGTTTTGTGCCTCATTATGTAGTCTATTTTAGAGAAACTTCCACATCCTTGTCAGTAGAATCTGTATTCTTTGGTGCTTGGGTAGAACATTGTATAGATATTTGTTAGATCCATTTGATGTGTGATATTGTTTAATTCAAATGTTTCTCTGTTTATTCTGTGGCCAGATGACTTTTTTTAAAAGGAGAATGTGGTATTGAAGTCACCTAATATTGCTGAGTTGTGGTTAATCTGTATCTTCAAATCCAATAGTACTGATTTTAGTAAACTTGGTGTGCCATAGTTTGGTCCATATATTTTCATAATTATTATGTCTTCTTGGTCAATTGTTTCTTTTACCAGGATGTCATGACCCTCTTTGTCTTTTCTAATTAATTATGACATGAAGTCTATTTTTTCAGATATTAGAATAGCCATTCCTTCTTGATTCCTAGAACTATTTATTTTTATGATATTTTTTATCCTTTCATCCGAATATGGTGCCTATCCTTGGATTTTATGTGAGTTGTTTGCAGACAACAAATATATGGGTTTTGTTTCCTAATCCATTCAATTAGCCTGTGTCTTTTGACTCTGGAGTTGAGGTCATTAATATTTAGATTTACTGTTGAAAGGTGTGGTTTATGATCATTTTATTTTCTGTTTGCTCTCTTATTAGTTTTTGTTTCCATACTTTATAACTTCATTTGTTTTCTTTCTGTTAAGTCTTGAGAATGGTCATCTTTTTCTTCAGCTCTTTTTATTTCTTAAGTATTCTCTGTAGTGCTGATTTGGTGGACATGAATTTTTCCAGCCTATTTGGTTTCTCCAACAGCCTATCTCCAAGTTTCAGGACAAACTCCAGTGTTTGTTACCTATTTCATACCCCAAACTCCCTCCACAAATGCTGCCCAAGTTTAGAGTAATGTTGTTTAAATCAGATACTTGGATACCTGAATCATGCCTGAATCTCATAGACTAGGTCTTGGGTACAAGAAAGCACATGTTGTAACCCACACTGATATAAACCAAAAGAGATGTCTGTACTATTTGGCTATAGACCTATGCCTAATACAGGGATGTTCTAGTACTGCATTTATGACCCCTGGAGATAGCTGTGCTGCCCAAGGCTGGGAATTTGTGGTAAAGACAGTCCTTTGGCCACCAAGGTTGGTGGTAAAGTGGGTGGTACTTGAGTCTCATGTCCACAATGTTATGCACCATCTCAGAAACCAAGCTGATGATTTCCAGGACCATTCCAAGACTCTAATGGGTGAAAAATACTCAGGTCAACATTTGATGACAATTGAGCTTCAGGTTTGGATTTTAGCTGAATCATAGGAAGTGACCCTATTCTACGTTTTGTATTTAACACTCCAGTGAGTAGAGTTTTTCCACTCTTCCTGGAATGAAAAAAAATTTAGTTGTAGGGGGAGTCATCAACTTGGCCTATAGTAGTTCTAGTGAATCAGAGTTCAGGCTAACAGAAGAAATCATGCCAGGCATTTGTTTTAACTGTGGCATGCTTTGTATTGAATTTGATTTTGGGTTTTTTTTTTTTTTTTTTTTTTTTNGCCCCAGCTGTCCTGGAACTCACTCTGTAGACCAGGCTGGCCTTGAACTCACAAAGATCTGCCTGCCTCTGTCTCCCAAGTGCTATATTTCTTCCTTCATTCCTTCCTTCCCCAAGCAAGGACAACCTCTTTAAAAGCTGCTCTGTTTGGTTTGGAAGAGAGAAAATACTCATGGTTATTTTATTTTTCCCTTTGTCTTTAGTTTTTGCTACCATAAGCAAGTATTTGTTCATCTGGGTAGTATGGTATAGAATGACAATAGTAGGGGAAGAATTATAGACAATCAAAATGCTGAATGAGAATCAGTTTTCTCAAGTGAGGAATCTTCTGATATGCTGTCCGAAGCCAAATGCTCAGCTCTAAATACAATTACTCACTAGCATCACTAAATAGTGGGTTGAGAGGAGAGGTAAAAATGATATAAATATACTACTCATGTATGAAATTCTCAAAAAATTAATAACTGAAAAGTAAATATAGGTAAATAAATGTACAAAGAATGCCAAAAGAGAGAGTTTCAGGCTAGCTTCTTCACTCTATAGTACGTATTTTAAGATTCATCCACTGTGTTTATATTGTGCATTATTTTTTTGTTCAATGACCTTCTGATTTAAAAAAAATACATTGCTGTTTATTTATTAATCCACTGGGAGATATTGTAATTACTGACATTAACTGAAAGTTAAATAAAGCTGTTTTCAGTATTCATATTCAAGTTTTTAAGAAAAACATTTCAAATTATTTGCATAAATCATAATATCATTATTGTTGGGTTACATAGCCATATAATATTTAGCTGGACAAGAAACTGAGAAAATAAAAGTCATGCTTTTGGAATGATGGAATAAAAAGTTCAGCAGATCCTTTTACCAATAAAAGAGATTAACTACGAAAACTATAATAACATTTATATAAATTGTCCTATGGGCATGTAGCATAGAAATTTTCATTGAAGAATATCTATGTGATCTTAGTAACATTATAACAAGAGTATAATGTTTGGACCTCTTGCAAAATCTAACATAGATATGTGCAGCCAGTGAATTTTCTCCAGCTTCCTATCTTGGCTATAAGTTCATCTTCAGAAAGACATATTGCTGCCATTTCTCCTCTTGTCACTTTTTAATAAGAGTTCTGTCAGTTTTACAGAATGGACTCTAAAACTGCTGTTGCTGCATTATTAGTATAGCTCTGAATATCAATATCCTAGGTCACTCTTAACAAGAAGTTTACATATAAGGTACATTAAGCCAGAAATCCAAGTGATTTTAATTTCCTTCCACTATCTACTCATAGAAAAGTATATATAATATCCCCATGTTGTTTTTCAACCATGGGAAAATTGCATAAATATAGAAACCTATGAAGTTCCTTATAATGAAATATGACTTTGAGGTAAAGTTGAGAACTTCTTGCTGTGATAACAACAATAAATATTTTGATAGACAAGAGACAAAATAAATCTGGCAGCTATTACAGTAACAAGATATTATAAATGGACAAGTTTAATAGAAAGATTAAGAAGAAAGAAGACCCTTCTCTACCCCCATGGCCCAATAGCCACTTTCTAGGTTCCTGGTTTCTACAAGCCCTCCAAAATAAGCACACAAATATAAACATTTGATGATAGGCTCTGCATACTATTAAGAAAATGTGGCCTTTTTCTGAGTGTGGGATACCTAAGTAATTTTTTTCTTCCATAAGTTTACCTAGAAACTTCACAATTTTAATTCATAACTGGATAATTCAACTGTGTGCAGGTTCTTTAGTTAATGGGCATCTAGGCTGTTTTTGTTTCCCAGCTATTCTGAATAGAGCAGAAATGAACATGCTGAACACATATTTCTGTGGTGAGATATAAAGTCCTTTGAGCATATCCACAGAAGTGATGCAGTTTGGTAATATGGTAGAACTACTTCAATGTTTTTAAGACTGCACCAGTTTCCATAGTAGCAGCACCAGTTTCACTCCCAACAACAGAGAATTAAGTTCTTCTTTCACCATATCTTTACCACAGCATCATGGGAGGGAGCCACAGATGCAGGTACCAGGAGGGGACCACAGCTCCAGGAAAACAGGAGAAGATGAGAATCAGCTCAAAGGAGGGGACCAGGGGCTGGAGAGATAGCCTAGCGGTTAAGAGCACCGACGCTCTTGCAGAGGACCCGGGTTCGATCCCCAGCACCCACATGGCGGCTAAGAACCGTCTGTAACTCCAGTTCCAGGAGAACTCCAGTTCCAGGGGAATCCGAGACCCTCTTCTGACCTCCGCGGCATTGCACGACACGGGTGCACAGACCTGCATGCAGACAGTAAATTCATACACATACAAAAAAAAAAAAACAAAACAAAAAAAAAAAAAAAAAAAAAAAAGGAGGGGACCATAGGACCAGGTTCACAGGAGAGAACCGTGGTGGCTTTGGTTCATGGGAGTGACCACAGTTCCTACTCATAGAATGTGACCACAACTCTAGTTGACAAGAGGGGACTACAGATCTGGCTCATGGGAGTGGGACAGGACAGGTGACCACAGATCCCTAACATCTGTGTCTCACAGAGTTGAGAGCCACTGACCTAGGATGTGTGGTCACCATCTTGGCTTCCCAATTTTCTTTATTACATGCCAGTTTCCAAGGTACTGTTTTGAGTCTCTTGTGACTTTGTTTCCCCCATTGATTGTCAGTACGTTTTCCTTTGGTATACAAACTACCTTTTTGCATATGTTAATTTTATAAGATGCCACATAGCTTAAAACATTTATACATTGTAGTAGTTTCCTGGTGAAATCTGTGATCTTTTATGTGTAGAATCATGTCATCTGCTTATAAGGACACTATAACTTCTTCCTTTCCTATTTGGACCCATTTTATTTCCTTGACTTATCTTAATTCTCTAGCTAAGACTATAAGCAGTATATTGGAAAGGATTAGAGATTGTGGGCACACTTGTTTTGTTCTTGTTATTAGTCGCATCACAATGTTTCCAGTTTTTCTCCATTTAACATGAAGGATATTATCAGTTTGTGATATATAGACTACTATATTGAGATCGGTTCCTCCATACCTAGCCTGTCCAGGTTTTTTTTTCCTCACAATATGGAACTTTTATTTCTGTACACAAATAATATGAGAGTAATCCTTTACAAATGGAACTGAGGGCTGGAGAGATGTCCTAGCGGTTAAGAGTGCCGACCGCTCTTACAGAGGACCCGGGTTCGATCCCCAGCACCCACATGGCGGCTGAGAACCATCTGAAACTCCAATTCCAGGAGAACTCCAGTTCCGGGTTAATCCAACACCCTCTTCTGACCTCCGCGGCATTGCACAACACGGGTGCACAAACTTGCATGCAGACAGTACATTAATACACATACAGAAATTAATAAAAAATTAATAAAAAAAATTAAAAAAAAAAAACAAATGGAACTGATCTTACTAGAAGAAATGACAAAACCAAAGCAGTGTCTGATGTAGATCAAGAGGGGTTTATAATTCAAATCCAGCCAGGAAGTTTGTTACAACTTCTTTCAGCTTTGCATCTGATTGTTCTGAGATTTTCCCATCAGCCCTGATATTGTAAAAGAGGGACTGGTGCTGGCTGATAACATGGGACAAGAAAGAATTCTCAAACTTTGTGATTTTACTGGGCTCCAGTTTATCAAGATACCTCCTCACCCCAGCATAGATAACAGCCACCTGTTCTTCAAAAGCCATGGGAGCATACTGTCCTTGTTTTAACAACTCAGTCAGTCACACACCACAACTCAAGAATTGTTGAGTGGCTGCATCAAGATCAGAACCAAACTGGGCAAAAATAGTGACCTCAAGATACTGAACCAACTACAGGTTCATGGTACCTGCCACCTGCTTCATGGCCCTGGTTTGGAAAGCAGATCCCACACAAGACACAGACAAACCAACTTTAATGGCAGAATGGATACCTTTATAGAACAATTCTGTTTCCAAAAGATCTGTCCATCAGTGATGGAAATTACATTCGTTGGAATGTAAGCAGCCACATCCCCAGCTTGGGTTTCAATGACTGGCAAGGCAGTCAAAGATTAGAATAAGGAGAAATATGATGATGGTGACGTCATTCTCCAGCTGTAGATTGGAGCCAGCTGTTACAGAGGGATTCTCTTGTAAAATCAGTAAAACTGCCTTCTTTAATTGACTAATGGACATAGAAACTGTGAAAAGGATTATTCTCTATTCAGAACCAAATATAATGCTAAAGTCTCCTTAAGCTATGCACTTAAGCAAAATATATTAATACAGGAGCTCTGACATCAATGGATTTTTCTGCCAGGGAGATGTTGGCCAGGGGATCCAAGCCCCCTCTCCCACACAAGAGGTAAAGGCTCTTTGCCTCCAAACTGGGATATATAAGGCCCTGCTGTTGAAGACCTGATACAAACATGGAAAAGATGTATGGAGACCGCACTTGCAAGTATACAGATGGTCTCTGGGATGCCAGAGAGTGTTACCAAAGACCACTAAACCAATAAAGCAAATATAGGTCTCCTTGAGTCAAGCAAGACTCCTCCGTCAGCACCAGCTACACCTCATCTGCCTGGAAATACTGTGCAGCAGTGGCAGCCATATGTCTGTATATCCCAAATCTAATTGGCTATTGGCTCTCTCCTTGGAGGAATAACCCATGGCTGATGTCACAAGCTTACATCCTCTAATGGTTAGGAGATGTTATAAACCACACGAAGATTCTGCCATACTTGACAGAAGAAAATGTAGATCATGAAAACACCATTTCTTCTGCTTGAACATTCCTCAGGCCATGCACTCAGGCAATACCATTATCACCAATACTTAACACACACCCAGTCCCTTCAAGGTCAGCAGAGGTATCGGCTCCAAGAATACACTCTTCAAGAATGGAGGACAGCTCAGCAGTGCCAGTCTTCTGTAGCCCAGTTAGAAGATTATAGATGTATAAAAGATGTAGAAGCATGGAGATTCCTTGCAGCAACAAAGGATTATCCCAAAGCATTTTTGGAAACCAGTTTTGCCCGCCCCCGCTGAGGGAGGATGCGGGCCAAGGCAGCAGCAATGCGCACTGACAGCATCTTTACAGCTTCTCCTCGGGTAAGTCCTCTGCAGCCGCAGCCTCGGACAGACTGGCCCTGTCCAGGGTTTTTATCAAAAAGGGTGTTGATTTTTTTTAATCAGGGGCCATTTTAGCATCAATTGAATTAATCATGTGATTTTTCTCCTTGAGTCCATTTATATGGTGAATTGTGTTTATTAATTTAGATTTACGTTTGTTGGAACTTACCTGAATCCTTAGAATGAAGCCAAACTGACCAAGATTATTGACCTATTCTAAGTGTTCTTAAATTCAGTCTACAATTATTTTATTGTGAACTTTTGCATCTATGTTCATCAGGGATAGTGGCCTACAGTTCTGATTTACTGCTGAATTTTTATCTGGTGACAGAATAATACTGGATTCTTTTTTTCAAACAAGAAACTTTAATGAAGGCATTATCAACAGATAAAAACACACTCAGAAGGATGAACTTCAATGACTGAGTACAAAATGGAGACCAAACAGGACATGTTGTCACACATATTTAATCCCAGCACTTGGGAGGCAGAGGCAGAGGCAGGTGAATCTCTGTGAGTTCAAGGCCAGCCTGGTCTATATACTGAGTTCCAGGACAGCTGGGGCTACAGGGCGACCCTGTCTCAAAAAGAAAAAAAAAATGGAGACAATAGTACAAACAAACATATACAAGGTAATCTATTTTTGTCTTTTTGAGACAGGGTCTCCCTGTAGTCCCAAGCTGCTGTCCTGGGACTCACTATGTAGATCAGGCTGGCCTTGAACTCACAGAGATCAGTGTGCCTCTGCCTCCCAACTGCTAGGATTAAAAGCATGTGCCATCACGCCCTGCCCACAAGGAAATTTTTTATTGAAGTTTTGAGCATTTCATACTACCTTTCTTAATCAAATTTAGACCCATTCCCCCTTCTTTGCCCCCAATCCCTCCAGAGTTCATGCATTCTGCCATGTATGTCTTACATCTTTTTTTTTTTTTTGTCTTTTTTAAATTTTTCAATGCAGGAGTTTACTGTTTGGAGAAGAAGTTTATTGTTTCAGTCAATTCCTTGAACCAGTCTTTTTTGTTGTTATTGTTCCCTTTAATTTTTATTACTCCAAAATAGGCATATATACACGCCACACATATACCAAAATTATGACGTCGGAAATAAACCATATGTTAATTCCAAAACATGTTCAGGGATAGACATTTTAACAATAGAGTTGTATGCAGGTAAAAAGAAAAATTACTTTATAGTCCTACATTATATAGCTAGTTGATGTATATTTTAGTGTATTTTTAAAGTAACATAAGGTATTATATTTACTAAAAAAAAAAGAAGAAAATTACTCAGTTTACATTACAATAAGGATTTAGTACTAGGATCCACAAATGAGGGGACTACTGGCTTTTTAAAAACAGCTTAGAAATGTTCCTTCCTTTTCTGTATTATGAAATAATTTGGAGAGTATTTCTACAAGTCCTTCTTTGAAAATCTGGTTTTCTTTGCTAAATCCACCTATCCCTGGGCTTTTATTTTTGCTGTTTTAGAAACTTTGATCAATACTTCCATTTAATTGGTTGTTGTAGATGTTTAAATTATTTCATCTTGTATGAACTTGCTAGGTACTTTAGCACATTTTCTCTTGCTGTAATAAAACACAAACCAAAACTATCTTAGAGAGGAAAGGGTTTGTTTGGTAAATAACACAGCATGATTAAGCAAACCCAAAGGGAAATGTTGAATGGAAAATACAGTAACTCTTTTACCAGGACTCACCAACATGTGCCGTGTTCACAACAAAATCATGAAGTACATAGCCTGGGTCATCATCAACAAATACTTTACATGTGGATAACAACTTTGACAACAACAACCATGTGTGTGAGGAGATTGCCATAATCTCCAGCAAATATCTCAGCAACAAGATAGGTGAAATCACGAATCTGATAAACTAGATTCTTAGAGGTCCTGTGAGAGGGATCTCCAATCAAGTTGCAGGCAGGTGATAGAGGAGAGATAATTATCTTCCTTAGGTCTCAGGAGATCATCGAGGTAGATGCTGATACCAAGGAAATGCAGAAGCTTCTGGATTTTGGCTCGATCTCCAATCTGCAGGTCACTCAGCCTACGATTAAGATTAATATTGAAATATCAAGTGAAGCCATTAGAATCTTTTCTGCTCCTTTTTAATCTTTTCAATAAACAGCAAGAACAACATAGTAAAATAAGCAAAATGAGCTTTAACTGTATGTACTAAACAAATGATCAATGATATTGAACATAGGTAAATACAGATTAGGAATTTGAAGAATGGAAAAAAATGAATTAAAACATAATTTCTCACAGATTCATAGCATAGTATTCACACCAAAATATTCATGGAATAGATGGCCCAGAAAGAGTAGAGATAATGTGTGAGAAAAAATAATTTACAGATGTTCAAATAAGGGAAGATAACAATTGAAATGCATATAATCACAAAACCTAAAAGTGTAAATAACATACCAACAAAATAATAGGAGTTAAATTAAGCATCTTACATGTAATCTTGAGGAAATCATTTTTACAAAGTATCATTACAGAATCAATGCATTTGAAATATAAACTAAACATTACCAATTGACATACTGAAAACATTTCAACTAAAATCAGGAGAATGCAAAATATAGTCAGGTGCACATGAAACATTCAGAACAGATCATGTTAGATTACAAAACATGTTTTAACTAATTTCATAATATTAAAACAATATTTGTCTATCCTAAGGAATGTGCAATAATCTGGAAGTCAATAGCAGCAGGTATAATGCAAAGTCATGATGTATGTGGTGATTGGTCCTAAAAATACTTAGACCAAAGAAGTTAATGGGACTTTTTAAGTGTTTTTAAGCCAATAAAATAAAAGGATAATATAGAATTTGTAGAATGTAGCTAAATACATACTAATTTTTTTTAGCTAGGGTCTTCCTATAACCCCAGATGGCCTGAAACTCATTATGTAGATCAGGCTGGTATCAGTGTTACAAAATTCCACTGGCCTCTGCCTCTCAAATGCTGATATTACAGGCATGAAACAACATGCCCAGCTAATCAAAAAGGGATTTTTTGTCATTTTTTAAATTTTATTTATTTCTGTATGTGTATGAATGTACTGTCTGCATGCAAGTTTGTGCACCCATGTCGTGCAATGCTGCGGAGGTCAGAAGAGGGTCTCAGATTCCCCTGGAACTGGAGTTCTCCTGGAATTGGAGTTTCAGATGGTTCTCGGCCGCCATGTAGGTGCTGGGGATCGAACCCGGGTCCTCTGTAAGAGCAGTCGGTGCTCTTAACCGCTAGGCC
>VZQC01015653.1:440288-463574 GCA_009823505.1 Rhizomys pruinosus
TATATATATATATATATATATACTGACATAAAATTTTATTTATGATTCATAAGTTTTATCCCATTCGTCTACGTGATTTTTTTATGTACAATGTGTTTAAATTACTAAAGCTCTATTATTATTTTAATTCACATATTCTGATACCATGTGGATTGCTCTTTTTGCTCAGGATTCTATTATTCAGGATTTCTGTGCTTCTGTATTAATTTTAGGTTTGATTTCCTATGTATAGGAAGAATGTGGTTCAAATTTTGAGAGAATTGATTCTGTAACTCACGTTAACATAGTCACTCACAACTTTCACTGATCAATTTACATGAGAGTCCTTCCTGTTTTCTCGAATAGTCATTGTGGAGATCTTGCTCTTCTACAGTCACAGGAATAGTCTTAGGTATTTTAAAATTTTTGGCAGTTGGAAATGGGATTGTTTTCCTTATTTCTCAGTTTTTTTTTGTTCTGAGTATATACAAAAACTACTGATTTTTCTCTGTCGACTTATTATCTTGTTTATTATTTAAAAGTTTTTCAAATCTAATTGTTTCACTTCAAAATGTTTTTGGTTTTCCAAGTATTAGATAATACCATTTGCTAAAGGGGGTAATTTGCATTCTTCCTTTATTATTTATATCTTTTATTTTTTTATTTTTTGGTCTTTTTGAGACAGGGTCTCCCTGTAGCGCCCAGCTGTCCTGGAACTCACTCTGTAGACCAGGCAGGCCTTGAACTCATAAAGATCCACCTGCCTCTGCCTCCCGAGTGCTAAAGTTAAAGGCATGAACCACCATGCCCTGCTTGTAGTTCCTTTTTAGCATTATTAAAAGATAAAATAAAGCACTCTACCGAATTATAGTGGTGGGAGTAAATGCTATTGTCTTACTCCAAATTTGATGGGGACTATTTATATTTTTACATTTTATTTCATAAGCTTATGTTATACATCGAAAGGAAGAAAAGCCTCGGATTGCTATAAACACCAAACCCCTCTGTGGATCCTACTTGTAACAACTATTTATAATGAGTGCTAATGAAACTTACCTTATAGGCGCCGCAAGGTTTTGATATGAGAGACTTTCTTGCCCCCCCCCCAGAAAAAGGATAAATATGATGATGATGAGGTCGCTCTCCAACTGTAAATTGGAGACAACTATTATAGAGGTAATCTCTTATAAAACCGGTAAAACTGCCTTCTTTAATTGACTAATAGACATAAGAACTGTGAAAAGGATTATTCTCTGTTCAGAACCAAATATAATACTAAAGTCCTTAAGCTATGCACTTAAGCAAAATATATTAATACATGAGCTCTGACATCAGCAATGGATTATTCTACCAGGGAGATGTTGGCCAGGGGATCCAAGGCCCCACAAAAGGTAAAGGCTCCTTGCCTCTAAACTGGGATACCTGCAAGAAGAGAGGCGATAAGGCCCTGCTGCCGAAGACCTGACGTTAACATGGGAAAGATGTATTGAGACCACACATGCAAGTGTACAGATGGCCTCTGGAATACTAGAGAGTGTTACCAAAGGCCACTCAACCAATAAAGCAAATACGGGTCTCCCTGAGTCAAGCAAGACTCCACCGTCAGCACCAGCTACACCTCACCTGCCTGGAAATAATGTGCAGCAGAGGCAGCCTTATGCCTGTATATCTTAAATCCAATTGGACAAATATGAACATATCTATGACCATTTGCCTTAACCTTCTAGATTGGGGAAAGGTGGTTTTATTGCTTCTGGTATTTCAATTTTCAGTCTAACTTTGTCTTTTCAAGTGAGGTGAACTTTTGCAAATAATACAAGTTTGAATGCTTAAGCTTTTAAAAACATTTTAACTCATTTATCTGTGTGTGTGTGAGAGAGAGTGTGTGTGTTTCTGTGTATCTATTCTACTGCATGCATGTAGAGCTCTGAAAATAATTCCTGCCATTAGTTTTCTTCTATTCTGTAGGTACCAGGGAAAACACACAGGTATTTAGTCTTGGTAACAAAGTGACTTTACATACATATTAACTAAGCTCCCCAACCCTGGAATTTCATGTAGAAAGTTTATATGTCCTATTGAGTCAAGTTTGTGTACCCACATGTCCCACAGTGGAAGTCAATCCACCGGAGTCTAGTCAGCCTATCTAGAGTTTCTCTCTTAAAGGTGATCAACATCCCCCCACCCAGCAGTAATCTGCTGTCATTAGCTTTGAAATTTTATAAATGCATATTCCTGTGAAGTCAGGAAACTAATAAACAACCATTGAGAGAGTGTTGTTTGGAGGGGAAGTAAAACGTGGTGATATGAAGGGGAAAAGGGAATGAATCGATTATGAAAGGTTTAATTGGGGTGAGGAATGGGAGGGCAAGGCAGATGAGGGGATGTATGGAGGGATAATTAAACCAAATTCCTTTATAACTAAATATCAGGTTATTCAGTTCATCTCAAGAACAAAAGAAAAGAAAAGAACAAAAAGCAGTTTTAAGGCAAATAAAGATGAAGGAGGTGATGAAGGTCTTAAGAGCGAAGAAGAGGGGTCGCTAATCTGCTCTACCATACCAGGAAGGGCTACCATGTGCTGAGTTTAGTTTCCCAGAATGTGGGGCTCATGGGGGGTCCACCACTTTCCAGGGCCAAGAAATGTTGGTCAGGCAGTTCCAGGAGGTCACATGTATAGGTTCTTTCCAGTTTGCATGGAATGACTGTTGCAGTCCCAAAGAGGGGCATAGGTTTAATGGATCAGCAGTACAATTCAGAGACTTCTACCAACATGCAGCACTTGGCTGCAGGCTTTAGTGCCAGTCTGACAAGGATAAATTAAGTATGCACTCACTAGGCAAGGTCCATCAAGAGGATAAATGGATTCATTGTGTGAGATAGACCAGGGGATTACACCCCATCCACAATGTCTAAGTTTCACCGGGCTGGGTATACAGCCCCAGGGGATGTGAGAGGCAGTCAACTGTGATGTAATGGACAGACATGCCATTCCCAGGAGGACAGCTTTGATATGTACTTTATATGAAATATTTACCTGGATGATCCATTTTGCTTTTTTTCAGTCTCCTTTTCCTTTTTTTTTTGTGTTGTTTATGGTCAATCCGGGAAGAAATTTGATTGTCCATCATAACCTCCTTTTGTCTCTCCATGACATCAAGGGAGGTGACATACCCTAAATAGCAGCAAGAGTTGTCACCTGGTCAGGGTGGCACCTCTGACTTCACCCCTCCTGGGATTGGCCATTATCAGGAGAGGAGCACTGACTCATTATCTTCTGTGACATAAGGATCCACATCTAGAGGCATAGATGCATTAAAAGTATCATTGCTTCTATGGGTGTCATGGTACTGGTGAATCAATCTAGCCAGGGACAGAACAGTCCTGTGGAAATACACATGCAAAACCCCTTCCCATAGTGAGGAGGGAGTCTGCCCCTTTCCAGGTGCCTGATAAATGGTCCTTCCAATTGACCAACACTGGTGGAGTATATTGTGTCTCCCCCCAGTGCTGAACAGCTTGGGGATTTCCATTTTATGGCTGTGGTATGGTTTAACATATTTAATGTAAAAAAAATCCAATGATAATTGTATTTGAGGTGGTTATTCAGTAGATATCTTTTGTAGTTGTTTCAGTGTGTGATGTGTTCTTTCAATGATTCCCTGTCCTTGAGGATTGTAAGGGATACCGTAATGTGATGAATGTTCCAGGTCTTATAAAACTGAGAAAAGGAATGGCTAGTAAAAGCAGGACCATTGTCTGTCCATGACTGTGAGACATTGGAGAAGGTGTTTCTTTAAGTATTTGGATGTTTCCCAAGTATGTGCTGTAGGCCAAATAAATTTGGAAAAGGTGTCTACAGTGACAAAGACATACTTCTGTCTTCCAAAGGATGAATAATGAGTGACATCAGTCTGCCAAATAACGTTAAATTTAAGGCCTTGGGGATTGATACCTTCAGGTTGAAGGTCTGGATTATATAAGAGGGATTGACAATGCTTGCAGGTCAATGTCTTGCAACAAGAAAGGATATGCAGGTGAAGAGGGGTAGAATGGTGCGCATGGGGTATTTGTGGACAGTGGCTCCTCCCTGCTGAGTATGATATTGTTACAGCACCCCTTTTCATTTCCTGCTCAGTCTGGAGCTGCTCCCAAGGCTAATTTTTCCTGCAGGGCAACTCCTTAGGGCAATCAAGGAGTTTCTTTTGGCCTTTGGCCATGCATGTAGCCTTGTTGGCCTCCCACTCTAGATTCTGCTGCCCTTCCTCTTCATCCAACCAAGGAACAAAATCTAGCAGGGTCTTCCATAGCTCCTGGGCCTGACTTCCACTAACTTCCATGCCCTGCAACTGGAGCAGAGTACTTAGGCAATTGCTCTGGAGGTGGTGGGGGGGTCAATTGGAGTGACCATGAATTACCTATACAGGGGACCATTTACCTGAAACTCCAAGCTTAAGGTAGGCAAATGGTCTGGGGGTCACTTGGTGTGACCAAGAATTAGCCATCAAACTCCAGGCTTGCCATAGGTCTGAGGGTCCCTGTTTGGGCCTTCGTATGACCTGTCCTTGGTCCCCTCTCTATGGAGGGTAAGTGCAACAGAACAAAACCCATTCTGGGAGCACCTCAGAGGGCAAAACGCAAACCTTATTTTCCAGTACCGGGTATATAGGAATCTTCTACAATCAACAGAGAGAGCATCAGAGCACATCCAATCATGGAAAAAGTCAACTTAATCATGCAGTTACAGAGTCCTCGGCCTGCACATTCTTCTATAGATGTTTATATGGGGTTGACCAGCTCAGCACATGGAGCAACTAATCACAATGAGGGGGCTGCATGCAGCTCTTGTCAGGAAGGGCTCCATGTTGATTGAGCAGCAAGAAATTCAGCAACGTGGCTTACATCAGGTCCAGGAGTGGCCTACAACAAGGAGAATTAACATGGTGTTGACTCAAAGTCTCATATATAATGATTAATTTTTCTAGTGACTAAAGATGACATGCATGCTATCTGAAGATAAAATTAATCATGAACTTTAACCAACTGTGGATACTGTGTGTTAAGGAAGTGGCATGGGAAAATATGCCCACCAAAGCAATAATGACAGGAATATTATGAGAGTAACCAACAATTTCCCCATTGGGTTTAAGGTTCACTTCATGAGATGGACCCAATACCTAACATTCTATGAACGTTAGGCTTAGAAAACTGAGGCTAGACAAGTTAGTCTAGATTTTTTAATTGGATAGTTAATGCCACTTACATGTATTGATGTTGTTGAGAGCCATAAATTGATTTTTATTTTTTTTATTTGGGTGACTTTATATTTCGTACGTAGTTACTTTATCACTAATTCATCTTAGTGGTATGATTTACTATGTAAGACAGGCTTGGATTTTTCCTTACTTTTCATTTGTTCATTGGGTGTTTTATGATATTTATTCTCTCATGAAATTTGTTTATAACTGTTTTATTGGTCTTCTGTGCATAGGACTCCTTTAATTATTTCTTTGATGCTGATTTAGTGGTCATTAGTTGTTTTCTTTGTGGTTATCTCAAATGTTATTTTCCCATTAGTTCAAAATGTAATTTTTCTCAGTATGTAATCTTTGCTTAAAATTATTCACATTCAGAACTTCAGCAACATTTCCCATCCATTTTTGGATTTTAGTGTTTCTGCTGATAAAATGATGTTTTCTAATTAGTTTTTCTGAGAATAAGTTGGCTTATTCTGTCTCCATGTTTAATAGTTTTTTACTTCCAGGGGCTGGAGAGATAGCTCAGTGATTAAGAGCACAAACTGCTCTTGCAGAGGACACAGGTTCGATTCTCAGCACCCACATGGCGGCTAAGAACCGTCTTTAACTCCAGTTCCCGGGGAATCTGACGTCCTCTTCTGACCTCTGCAGCATTGCAAGACACGGGTGCATCAACCTACATGCATACAGTAGAGTCATACACAAATTTTTTTTAATTAAAAAAAAAAAAGAACTGACTGAAACAGTGAACTTCTGGTCGAAACAGTCAACTTCTGCATCAAGAATTAAGAAAATAGTTTCTTACTTCCATAGTATTACTATTTTATTATATTTTACTTTTTAATTAATTTTAACTGATTTTTGTGAATTTAATATAGTGTATTTTGATATAATTTAGTTCCTTTTCCTCCATCTGCACCTCTCTACTCCTACTCCCTTCTAACCAATTTCATATATATATATATATATANCAAACTTATGTCTCCAAATGTCCTTCTGTGTGGGTCCATGCTCTGGAACCATATAACATGAGTCTCAATCTCAAATGAGATTGACTCTGCCCTTCCCATTAGCCATTGGTTGCCAATACTTCCTCAAGTAGTGTTGAGAATTTTTACCCTCGTGCCCATGTTCGTGCTGATATTTTATCTGTCTTGACCTTATGTCAAGCTTGTGCATGTGGTCATAATTGCTCTGAGTTTTAATGAATGCCTTCCCAGCTGTTTGGAAAACTCTGTTACCTTATGGTCTTCTAACTTGTGCAACCCTGGTTTTGATTGATCAGATTATAATCCCATTCAGGCCACCACTAAAGCCACTTTATAATCTCACTTATCAAAAGTAGAGAGAAAAGATTAAATAAAGGAGGCAAATGTTTCTTAACGACTCTTGAGATATAAATTGAGAGTCACCAAAATGATATACAGCTAATATTTAGACACTTAATTATTTCTCTCTCTTGAGGAAACTTTACCCACACTTGAGTATGTCCTATTCTTTCCCAAAGAGGTTCTCTGTACTTACCATCATGCTTTAAACTTATGTTAAAATATTTTAATACATTTTCACTCCTTGAAAAGATTATACCCATATTTTAGGTATTCTTTATTCTTTCCGTGAGCACTTTATAATAAACTCCTGCAGTTTTTCATATTGGCTTTTCCTAAAATTATTTTCTGTGCCAAAGCCAAGAATCCTGGTTTCTCCTCACTGGGATTCTTTGAAAAAGAATCCTCAAGTTGCTACAGGCTAGAAGATGGATCTTTCTCTCTCTCTCTCTCTCTCTCTCTCTCTCTCTCTCTCTCTCTCTCTCTCCCTGCTCACAGAAGTAAACATGTCACTGAAAGGAGAAAACCAAAAGGATCACACACACACACACACACACACACACACACACACACACAGTCAGTGCCTTTGGATCCCATCTTATAGAAGAGAAGAAACTTCTGAGATTGAGTGACACACCAGACTTGGACACAGGGCTGTTAGTACTGTAGTAGCAAATCATGGATTCCAGGAACACAGTTCTGAACTCTAAGAAATCCAGTGAGTACAATTTATGGCTTGTGAATCTTCTCAGTCCTCCAGTGATGATGAGGATTTCTCTTTGGCACAGAGTCTAGTGAATACTGTATTAAGACTCCTCAATGCTCAAATTTCTCAGTGGGTGCATGCCTGTCTATTCTTTATTCCATAGCTGTCTCTGGCAGTAACATTCTGTCAGCCATGGTGACAGTGGTTCTCCAGCTTTTTAAATTGTAATTGTGTCTTGATTCAGGACCTCAGCATAGCTGGTTCCTAAACAATGGACCTCTTCTCAAGATGGTTTTGTCTGTCCTACTTCAAGATATAGGGAGTGAAAAAACTGATTTTGTCCAATATTGTAATGCTACACACAGACAAGTCATTTTCAGAATTTCCTGCCATTGAATTTAAAGCTTGCAGAAAAGATGTCTTATAGCTAGGACTACAAATCTGTTTGTAATGCACATGCTTGATTTAACACCATAGTTGTGTCATTACCCCACATCAGGGGTCCAGAGATGAAGCTATGGCTATTTCCTACTTTTCTCTGCATAGATTTTCTGATTTCCCATAATTTTCAGTTTTCCTGTTAGGCACTTCTGTGATTCCAAATGCTAATCCTCTCTTCGGAATGAAGTCTGATCATTGGTAAACCAACTCTTCTCATTCTTGGAGGTACTCGGAAAAAAACATTTAAACTGCCACTTTATTCCAGAAATACTAAAGGGAAATGGATATGTACATCAATAAAAAGGAACTAGGGCTAAAGTTATAGCCCAGAGGTTAAGAATACAGGCTGTTCTTGGAGAGGACCAGGACTCAGTTCAGAGCATCCACGTGGTGGCTAATAACCATCAGTAACTCCAATACCCAGAGGTGTGGTGCCTTTTTATGACCTCTGTGGGAACTGAATAGTACAGGTGTACTTACATATATTCAGTCAATACATTCATGCACATAAAGTAAATATAATAAATAAAATTAATTTATAAAGGAGGAATAATTTAAATAAAAGACCCACACTTTATTAGTACAATTCTAAGGATGATGCATGAAGGTCCCAGGAAAAACAAGATGTAAGGGCTACCAGTGGATTGAGCAGAGACTCAGAACAGGTCTTAAGACAATGGAATTAAAGTTCCTGGCAGAGGGAGAGGTAGGAGCTACTTGTGGATCAAACAGAGGCTCAGCTCTGTTCCAGAGATGGTGGTGTTTGTTCCTGAGGAAAGCAGGTGTGATGGAAAGTGGGTGATCCAAGGACTCAACACATGGCCTCAGATGGTGATGTTAGTCTCCCGTGGGAAAGGAGAGATGTAGGCTACCTGTGGTATTATCAATCAGGCTGTTCAGCCGAGTTCCTATGTTGACTATAATAGGGTTTCTGGAGAACTCAGATGAGAGGCCACCTGTGTGTTGCACAGATTTTCTTTCATTTTTATGATAAAATAATTATTTCCTTTTATTAACACAGAGTTCCAAAAGGGTGTAATGTTGACCATTTGTGACTAAGAATTCCATAAACTTTATCATCTATGTTTGGACAATCTTCTAGCTATAATTTGGTGATATGAGAAAGTATTTTATGGGTGATATTTTTTAACTTTCATGCGGGATACTCTGTTTTCTTTGTTTTTAATAAGGTCAGACTCTCTGTGGAGTTATAGGTTGCTAAAAATTCAATGAATTTGAAATAAGAAAAATTGTGGTGTAATAAAATAGAATTTGACAAAGCTATGTGAGCCATGTGAGTAATTTGACAGAATTTAAGTGCACATGAGGATCTTGAAGATCTTCATTCAAAGCTGCACATTTTGTATGGTTTAAAGATAAAGTATATCACCCATATTTTAATATACTGAGGTGCCACATATACAACATATGTTTTCAGGAAGACTGAAAATTATAGATTTTACTCATTGTAAAAACTAATTCCACATCATAGAGAGATAGAAAATATAAGTTAAATCCACTTCCAGAAAAACTTTACACCCTAAAGGAAACAATTGTAAATATCTAAATATTGCATTCCAGCTAAACAAACATATCTGTATATATCCTTTTATTTATAGAAATGTAATCATATTGTGCTTGCTATTCTGCAAATGAAGGATTCCTTTCAAACTGTAGTTAAGCCCAGGCTATAGTTGACCTTTGTTCCCTATGTATTTAGTTTCACAGACTGAATATTTAGTAAACTTAGACTGAATAGACGGGGTCACCATATCAGATTTTTTAGTGGAAAAATCATGTTTTGCTATTTCTCATCTTACGTCCCCATCCTTAAGCAATCAAATACACCAGCTGTGTAATCAATCTATATTATCTAAAAGTGTAATGAAAAATATTATCTTGGAACTTGTTTTACAATTTTTATATATGGAGATGACCATAATTATAGCAGTAATTTATTTTAGGTGCAGGGAATTGAACCCTATAAAGCTTCATTAATGCTTGGAAAATAATCTCCCACTGAGTCATATGCCCTGCTGAAGATGACAGGTTTTTAATGGCTTATTTTTTCTGCTTTACTGGGGGACAGGTTCTTCCTGTAGCCCAAGTTGCCTAAAACTCACTGTACAGACAAGACAGTCTCAGTTTCTCAGAGATATGCTTGCCTCTGCCTCTGAAGTACTGGGACTAAAAGCATGTACCACCACTCTGGATATCACAAATAGTCACTGTTTTAACAAATGTTTTTATATACTGGGCTGGAGAGATGGCCTAGTGGTTAAGAGCGCTGACTGTTCTTGCAGAGGACCCGAGTTCGATCCCTAGCACCCACATGGCAGCTGAGAACAATCCCTAACTCCAATTCCAGGAGAACTCCAGTTCAAGGGGAATCCGACGCCCTCTTCTGACATCCGCAGCCTTGCATGACACAGGTGCACAAACCTACATGCAGACAGTACATTCATACACATAAAATAATAAATAAATAAATAGAAAAATATAAAAAATGTTTTTATATACCTGGGCATTCCACTACATGTTTATTGGAAACATGCAATGGTAATATTGTTATCATGCATTATTTATTAACATATTCATTTTATAGCCAAACATTTTTCTCACATTCCATACAAGACAACAAAATTTTACATTTTACATAGTGATTCATCTTATTATTTATTTAATATTATTTTCCTAATGCTACTTGATGAGGACATCTTTTCTCCAGAATATTCTTAGCTTTTTCATGAATATGTAATGTATATGTACTTATTTCTGTACATTCTCCTTCTACATATCTGTTTTGTGCTAGTTTCATGCAGTTTTAGGTGTTATATTACTAAAGAATAACTTGAAATTATGTATTGTATTGTGATGCTTCCAACATTGTTCTTTATGCTCAGGATTACCTTATTTCACTAAAATTTTTGAAGTAAAAAACTTTCTATGAATGGGTCATGCACTGTATTTTATATTGCTTTGGTATGGCCATATTAACAATATTTACACTGCGAGTAAATAAATATGAATTGTCTTTTCATCTTCCAGTGTCTCCTATAATATCTTCAGTCATTTACAGATTTTATTCTAGAGATCTCTGCAATCATTGGTTATAATTTTACCTAAGTATTTCTTTGAAGCTGTTTGGAATTAAATTAACATGTTAACTTGCTTCTCAGTGAATAAGGTTCCTTTGTATGGCAAAACTACATATTTTTGTATGTTGATTTTGATAATACTCTTTTGCTAAAATGTATCAAAGCTAAGACTCTTCTGGTGGACATAATTTCCATGCACATTTGCTGCTACACGTGAAATATAGCAAAGGTTATCCTAAGAGATTAGTCCCGAGCTCTAGTGCCTACATATAAAATAGAACAAATTCAAATAAATAACTTAATAATGCAACTCAAGGCCTTGGGAAAATAACAAACCATACTCAAAATGAGTACACAGATAAAATATAATAAGATCAATGGAGAAATTAATGGAATAGAAATAAAAAA
Organism: Rhizomys pruinosus; assembly: GCA_009823505.1. NCBI lineage: Eukaryota > Metazoa > Chordata > Mammalia > Rodentia > Spalacidae > Rhizomys > Rhizomys pruinosus. Next base: position 451,507 of record VZQC01015653.1, read on the forward strand.
TACAAAAGTCAATGAAATGAAGAAATAGTTCTTTGAAAAGATAAACAAGATTGTCCAACCATTAATGAAGAGAAAATGATAGGACAAAATAAATAAGTTCAGAGATGAAAATGAGATATTATAACAAATACCAATGAAATTCACAGAATACTTTAAGTACATAAATTAAAAAAAGTATATTCCACTAAGTTAGAAATTCAAAAAGAAATAGAATGAGTTCTAGATTCATATGGCCTGCAAAAATTATATCAAATGAAATAATTTAAATCTATGTTTACCCAATTGTGAGATTACTGCAATAATTTAAAAAATCCCAGCTAAATGGCCCCAAGCCAGATGGCTTTACTGCACAATTCTACCAGAACTTTGAAGAATTACACCAATAGTACTTCAGTTATAACACAAAACCACATAGATATAACGATCACAACAAAAAAATCAGACTTATATCCCTGAGGGACATAAATGCAAATATTTTCAATAACACATTTGCAAACTGAATTCATGACTACATCAAATGTTCGTTCATCAGGACCAAGTTGGCTAACTATCAGAAATGCTGGAATGCTTCAATATACATAATTCAATAATGGAACTCATCACATAAATGGACTAAAGAGAGAACTCACATAATTGTCTCAAAAAACACAGGGGTCTTTGACAAAATTCAACATTAACTCCTAATAAAAGTCATGTAGAGGCTATGGATTGAGGGAGCATGCTTCATCATGATAAAGATATATTTAACAAAACTAAAAGCCAATGTAAAGCTAAAAAAAATAACTCGGGGGCTGGAGAGATAGCCTAGCAGTTAAGAGCACCGACTGCTCATGCAGAGACCCAGGTTCGATCCCCAGCACCCACATGGCAGGTAAGAACCATCTCTTATTCCAATTCCAGGAGAACTCCAGTTCCAGAGGAAACCGAGACCCTCTTCTGACCTCCGCAGCATTGCACGACATGGGTGCACAAACCTACATGCAGACAGTACATTCATACACATACAAAAATAAATAAAATTTAAAAAAAAGAATAACTCAAAGAATTTCCATTATGTTCAGGAAGAAGACAAGAGTCTCCACTCTCTCTATTTCTATTCAATATACAGACTGATATCTTAGCTACAGAGTTAAAAGAAAAGAAGTAAAGAAAAGGTATATGAAAAGGAAAATCCTCGTTTGTGGATTATAAGGTTATACTAATATAGAGTATATAATATATATTATATATATATATGAGGATTTCAAAATTTCCTCAATAAACATATAGAGCTATTAAGCACTTTCAGCAAAGTGTCAGCATACAAAATTAATACAAAAAATAATGAGACTTTCATTGAAAAACATACTGAAAACTAAATATTTGAAACACTGTGATCATAGTACTATAAAAAACAACTAGCAATCAACCTAATTAAGGGAATTTAAGACCTCTACAATGAAACCATTTAGGTACTGAAGAAGGAAGTTGAAGAAGATACCAAGAAATGAAATAACTCCCATGCTCATGGATCAGAAGAAATAATATTGTGAAACTGGACATTCCCACAAAGAATAATCTATAAATTTAATGAGATGCAATTCAAAATGCCAACTCATCTCAGTACAAACAGAAAAATAAAATAATAATAATTTACATGGATGCACAAAACAACAAAGCTAGCCCAAAATCCTGAACAACAACAAAAAGACATTGTGGAAGGTATCATCAAAAACCTGCTTTCAGAGCCATGTTTATAAAAACTGCATCACAATGACAAAAAACAGGTATGTAAAGCAATGAAAAATAGAAGAATTAGATATAAACCTATACATACACATCTACCTGATATTTTACAAAGTTGTCAATAATATGCACTGAAAAAGGAGTATATCTTTGGGCTAGAGAGATGGCTCAGTGATTAAGAGCACTGACTGGTCTTGCAGAGGACCTGGGTTGGATTCTCAGTACCCCCACGAGTGCTAACAGCTGTTGGTAAATCCAGTTTCAGAGGATCTGGTGCTTTCCTCTGACCTCTGCAGACATTGCATGATAGGGGTGCACTTACACACATTCAATACATTCATACACATAAAATAAAACTAATAAAAATTTCACATCGTCAATAAATGATGCTGGAATAGTTGGGTATCCATATGCAAAAGAATGAAACTAGATCTTTGTCTCATATATGAAATTCTACTCCAAATGTACCTCAGCATAAAACCTGATACTTTGAAACTACTTAGAGGAAAAAATGAGGAATACACTTAAATCTGTAGATACAGGAAAGGATTTCCTGAATAGGACTATTGGGATGCAGGATACAAGACCAATAATTGAGAAATGGGTTCTGATGAAATGAAAAAATTTCTCAAGCAGAAGAAACCTTTGACTGAGTGAAGAAGCAGCCCATAGAATGAGAAAATAATATCTTTGCCAGCTATGCCTCTGATTGAGTCTTGTCTAGTATATACAAAACCTCAAGAAACTAAAACATCAAGGAAACAAACCACTCAAGCCAGAAAAGAAAATGTCAGCATAGACATGGCCAAGTGGGTGAAAAAGGGGATTCAGTCTCCTTTAAGAATGACACTCTTGGGACATGCCATCCTCTCCCAGAACTCCCAGCTCAGACTCCAGACACCGGTCCAGAGTCAGTGAGCTTCCAGTGAGGCAAGGCAGACCTGCCTCAACCCTTGAGAGCCTATAGGCCGGTGCTCCAGCCAAAGTAGCAACCCAACCCCAATATCACCCCCACCCCTCCCACGTCATCCTGGTGGAGCTCTGGCGCAGAAGACCCAACAGGTGGAGCATTGGTGATTATAGTCAGTGCAGCCAAAGTTGGGGTCCCAGAATTCAAAGAAACAAACAAACAGACAAATCCACATGCCAAAGACACAAAGAAAAAACAACATGGGAAAAGCTCATAATAAATCCACACCAAACTCAACCAACCCTACAGAAGATCCCTACAATGAGATATCCAAGGAAAGAAGCCAAGACAACAACCTTAGAAGAACAACTATAGACATATCCAAAGAAATCAGAGAGCTAAGGGAAGAGAATGAAAAACTCAGGAAGGACCTAGAGAGAGATAATGACAAACGGTGGAAAGAACTGTGGGGAGAGATTGAAAAACTCAAGAAGGACCTAAACAGAGAAAATCACAAACTCCAGAAGGAAGTTGAAACACTGAAAAGATCCCAGGCCGAAATGAAAAAGGGAAATAACCAATGTATAGTCAGTGCAGCCAAAGTTGGGGTCCCAGAATTCAAAGAAACAAACAAACAGACAAATCCACATGCCAAAGACACAAAGAAAAAACAACATGGGAAAAGCTCATAATAAATCCACACCGAACTCAACCAACCCTACAGAAGATCCCTACAATGAGATATCCAAGGAAAGAAGCCAAGACAACAACCTTAGAAGAACAACTATAGACATATCCAAAGAAATCAGAGAACTAAGGGAAGAGAATGAAAAACTCAGGAAGGACCTAGAGAGAGATAATGACAAACGGTGGAAAGAACTGTGGGGAGAGATTGAAAAACTCAAGAAGGACCTAAATCACAAACTCCAGAAGGAGAGAAAATCACAAACTCCAGAAGGAAGTTGAAACACTGAAAAGATCCCAGGCTGAAATGAAAAAGGGAAATAACCAATGAACCAAGGAGCTAGAAGATGAGAAAGAAAGGCTTCAGAGGGAAATGGAATATCTAAAGAAATCACAGGATGAAATGAAAAAGGACATTGAACATTCATACAACCAACAGGAAAGGGTGAAAAATCCTCAGAAGCAGAATGGAAGAAGCACAAAAAAGAATATCAGACCTGCAGGATAATACAGAGCAACTAGAAAGCTCAAGTAAATATTATGAAAATTTTGAAAAAAACACAAGAGTGGAGCAACCAGAAATGTGGGGCACCATGAAAAGACCAAACCTCCACATCATAGGGATAGAGGAAGGAGAAGAATCCCAAGACAACACTATTGACCAGATATTCAACAGGATAATAGAAGAAAATTTTCCCAAACTGAAAAAAGAAAATCCCATACAATACAAGAAGCACATAGAACACCAAGTAGACAGGACCAGGAAATACCCCATGCCATATTGTTGTCTACAGAGTGAGTTCCAGGACAGCCAGAGCTACAGGGAGACCCTGTCTCAAAAAGACCAAAAGAAAAACAAACAAAAAAAAAACCAAAAACACTAGATGCTCAAAACAAAGACAAAATACTGAAAGCCACAAGAGAAAAACAACAAGTTACATATAAGGGAAAACCCATAAGAATCACAGCTGATTACTCAGCCCAAACAATGAAAGCTAGAAGAACGTGGACCAAGGTATTCCCTGTGCTAAAAGACTTTAGATGTCAACCCAGACTACAATATCCAGCAAAAATGTCAATTATAGTAGAAGGAGAAAGAAAAATCTTTCACAACATAAACAAGATGAAAGAATACATGTCTAAGTAACCAACACTTCAGAAAATCCTCGAAGCAATCCAAAGAACAGAGGAAAGAAGCAACTATCCCTAAGCAATTAAAGAGAGAATGCAACAAAACCATGACAGAGTAAATATAAACCTAGACCAATAATGCAAATAGAAAATAAGGTAAAATGAAGGAACACATATCTCTCAATAGTAACATTAAATACTAATGGTCTAAATTCACCAATCAAAAGGCATAGACTGGGAGAATGGATTAGGAACCTGAGCCCTTCCATATGCTGTCTACAAGAAACCCATCTCACCCTCAAGGACAGACACCACCTTAGAGTGAAAGGATGGAAAAATTATTCCAAGCAAATGGTACTAAGAAATAAGCAGGAGTGGTTATTTTAATATCAGACAAAATATATCTCAAAGTAAAATTAATCAGAAGAGACAAAGAGGGCCATTACATCCTTGTCAAAGGAGCAATGAACCATGAGGACTTCACAATCCTAAATGTCTATGCACCAAACTCTAGTGCTCCTGACTTTATAAACACAACTCTGCAGGAGTTGTGTCTCAAGACACAGATTAATCCTAACACACTAATAGTGGAAGACTTCAACACCCCAGTGAGCCCCTTGGATAGATCAACAGGACAAAAAATAAACAGAGAGACATCTGAACAGAATGGTATGATACACCGAATGGACCTCACAGACATGTACAGAATATTCCACCCAAATACCAGAGAATATACTTTCTACTCAGCACCTCACGGAACATTCTCCAAAATTGACCACATACTGGGGCACAAACGGAACCTGAACAAATACAAAAGGATAGAAATTATTCCATGCATTCTATCAGACCACAGTGCAATAAATCTCAATATGAACACCAGAATAAGTCCAACTAGCTACAAGAACACATGGAGACTAAACAACACAATCCTGAACAACCAAATGGGTTGGGGAAGAAATAAAGAATGAAATAAAAGTAATCATGGAACTGAATGAAAAAGACAATGCAACACAGAAAAAAGCGTGGGATACTTTAAAAGCAGTCTTGAGAGGGAAATTTATAGCCCTAAGTACCCACATCAAAAAACAAACAGAAATGAAACAAGTAAATAATCTAACACTGGAGCTAAAATCACTTGAAAGACAACAAATGAAACCAAAACCCAACAGACAGGAAGAAATAACAAAAATCAGAGCAGAAATCAATGAAATAGAAACAAAGAAAACAATACATAATATCAACAAATCCAAAAGCTGGTTCTTTGAAAAAATAAACAAAATATACAGACATCTAGCTCAGTTAACAACAGAAAAAGAGGGAGCAACTGCAAATCAATAGTATTTGTGATGAAAGGGGAAACATCACAACAGACAAAGAAAAGATCCAGTCAATCATACAGGAATATTTCAAAAATCTATACTCTACAAAATTTGAAAACCTAAGAGAAATTGATGAATATCTGAAATCCTGGGAACCAAGAAAGCTCAACCATAATATTTGAGGAAATTGAAGATGTAATTAAAAACATCCAACTAATAAAAGCCCCTGTCCAGATGGTTTCACAGCAGAATTCTATAAAACATTTAAAAAGGTCCTACAATCATTGCTACTCAAACTGTTTAGAAGGATACAATCAGAAGGAATTCTCCCAAGTGCCTTCTATGAAGCCAGCATCACTCTACTACAAAAACCAGGCAAAGATGCAAACAAAAAAGAAAGTTATAGACCCATCTCACTAATGAACATAGATGCAAAAATTCTCAACAACATACTTGCAAATCGCATACAAACCCACATCAAAAAGATATCCATCATGATCAAGTTGTATTCATACCAGAGATGCAGGGATGGTTCAACATGCATAAATCAATAAATATAATAAAACACATAAATGGACTGAAAGACAAAATCCTCACAATAATCTCAATTGATGCAGAAAAAGCCTTTGACAAGATCCAGTATCCCTTCATGCTTAAAGTCCCAGAGAGAATAAGACTGAAAGGAACATTCCTCAACATGATCAAAGCCATATATAGAAAACCCACTGCCAACATCATCCTAAATAGAGAAAAAATGGAACCATTTCCCTTAAAGGCGGGAACCTGGCAAGGCTGCCCCCTATCACCACTCCTCTTTAACATAGTGCTTGAAACACTCGCTAGGGCAATAAGACAAGAGAAGGAAATTAAAGGAGTACTAAGCAGAAAAGGAGAAGTTAAGTTATCCCTTTTTGCAGATGATATGATAATTTAATAAAGGGATGCTAAAAACTCCACCAGAAAACTTCTAGAAATGATCCAGAGTTTTAGTAATGTGTCGGGCTACAAAATTAACCTAGCAGAATCAGTAGCCTTCCTTTACACCAACAATAAACAAGTGAGGAAGGAATATAAGAAAACCTTCCCAATTACAATAGCCTCAAAAATGATAAGATACCTGGGAACAAACCTAACCAAAGATACCAAAGACCTCTACAACAAAAATTTTAAAACCTGAAGAAGGAGATTGAAAATGACATCAAAAGATAGAAAGACCTCCCATGCTCATGGGTTGGAAAAATTAACATAGTAAAAATGTCCATTTTACCCAAATTGATATACAGATTCGATGCAATCCCAATCAAAATCCCTATGAGCTTCTTCGCAGACTTGGAAAAAAATCCTTATATTCATATGGAAAAACAAAAGACCCCTAATAGCTAAGGCAACCCTGAGTGAAAATGCAATACTGAGGGGATTGCCCTACCAGACTTCAAACTATATTACAGGGCCATAGTCATAAAGTCAGCCTGGTATTGGCAGAAAAACAGACCTGTTGACCAATATAACAAAATTGAAGATCCAAATTTGAGCTCATACAATTTCAGCCACCTCATATTTGATAAAGGGGCAAATACCCCTCAGTGGAGGAAGAATAGCATCTTCAGCAAATGGTGCTGACCAAATTGGATAACCATTTGTAGAAGAACAAAATTAAACCCCTACCTTTCATCCTATACAAAAATCAACTCCAAGTGGATCAAAGATCTCAATGTGAAACCCAAAACCCTGAGGCTGATAGAAGAAAAAGTTGGCAACAACCTAAAGGACATAGGTGCAGGAAAAGACTTTCTAAATCAGACATCAGCTGCGCAGGGATTAAGGTCAACAACTGACAAATGGGACCTCATAAAACTCAAAAGCCTCTGTACAGTGAAAGAAGCAATCAAGGTGGTGAAGAGAAAACCAACAGAGTGGGAGGAAATCTTTGCCAGTGATACATCTGACAGAGCGTTGACATCAAGAATATATAAACTACTCAAAAAACAAAGAAGTAAGAAGACAAATGACTTACTCAAAAGATGGAGTAAAGAACTGAACAGAGACTTCACCAGTAACGAAGTAAAGATGGCTGAGAAACATCTTAAAAAGTGTTCAACATCATTAATAATTAAAGAAATGCAAATTAAAACCATGCTCAGATATCATCTAACTCCAATAAAACTAGGTAAGATCAAGAAAACAAAAGACAACAGATGTTGGAGAGGTTGTGGGGAAGAGGGAACACTCATCCAGTGCTTGTGGGAATGCAAACTTGTACAACCACTATTGAAAGCAACGTGGAGAACCCTTAAAAGACTCAGAATGAGCTTACCACCTGACCCAGTTATACCACTCCTGGGTGTATATCCCAAAGACTCATCCTACCCCAAAGATACATGCACGTCCATGTTAATTGCAGCTCTCTTCACAATAGCAAAAAGCTGGAATCAACCCAAATGTCCCGCAACAGAAGAGTGGATGACAAACATGTGGTACATCTACATGATGGAGTACTATTCAGCAGTAAAGAAAGATGGCATTATGAGCTTTGCAGATAATTGGATGGAGCTCGAAGCCATTATGCTGAGTGAAGTAACACAGTCCCAGAAAGACAAATAGAGAATGGTTTCCCTCATTTGTGGGTGCTACCACCAAATCCCCCAGACGAAAGGCAAGCTGAATGACATTATTTTTATATTTTTGTTTATCTGAAAGCAACTATGTTGGTATGATGTGAATCTCTCAATGGGCTCTAGAATCCACCCACCAATTATTCTCAAACTCTGTAATTACTGTATATGGGTGAAGAATATGTATCCATATTTTAGAGTAATATAAAATTAATGGAGAAAAATGTGAATTCCTAAGCATAAAAAAAAAGACTGAGGGCTGGAGAGATGGCCTAGCGGTTAAGAGTGCCAACTGCTCTTGTAGAGGACCCGGGTTCGATCCCCAGCACCCACATGGTGGCTAAGAACCGTCTGTAACTCCAATCCCAGGACAACTCCAGTTCCAGGGGAATCTGAGACCCTCTTCTGACCTCCACGGCATTGCACGACACAGGTGTTCAAACCTACATGCAGACAGTACATTCATACACATACAAAATAAATAAAATTTAAAAAAATAAAATGCTCTTTTAAAAAAAGACTGAGAATAAGATACAGGACAGTTATGACAGACTGCGTGGTCTGGGGTGGGGGGAAGGGAAAGGGGAATATGCCTGAACTGAATTGAGAAATGATGTCTGAAATACACAAAACATCAATTAAAATAATGAGTTGCAGCGTGCAATAGATCAAATTCTCCATTACCAGCATTACACAGAATTCCCGGATCCGTTATTTTGTGTNTATATGGTTGATGGGGAGTAAGAAGGGTTAAGATCAAACATGATCAAAATATATTGTATTAAATGAGTAAAAATTAAATTAAAAAGGGATAAAAGAAACGATTTGTTGAAACAGAACATTGTCAAAAGGAAAAATGCAAATGATTAATATATTCTAAAAAAAGTGTCCAGCATCTTTGGCCTTCAGGAAAATACAGATAAAAAATAATGTTCAATCTCACAGAGATGGGGAGATGGCAGTTAAAAGCATTGGCTACTCTTGCAAGGTTTGATTCCCAGTGCCAATATGGCAACAAACAGCTATCCACAACCCCGGTTCCATGCATTTTTATGCTTTCTTTTGGCATCTACAGGCATTGGAAGAATGTTGTGCACTTGCATACGTGCAGGTAAAGCACTCATACACATAAAATAAAATAAAATAAAATTTTTAAAAAATTTAAAAAAATGAAGATTCCATCTCATCCTACTTAGGATAGCCATCATCTGGAAAACAAATGACAAAAAATATGGCATGAATATCAGGAATGAGGAACCTTCATGCACTCTTATAGAACTGCAATCTAGCACAGCCATTTTAGAAATCACTCATGTAGGTTTTCAAAAAAGACAAACAAAAAACAGGAAAAAAACAGAGAAATAATATTACAATATGTTTCAGCAATACCAGTTCTGTCTGGGAATATAAGCAAAGTACTTTTTATTTACTACAGATATAACTGGAAATCCATTTTCATTTCTGCTTTATTCACAATAGGTAAGAAGTGAATCAAGGTAGGTGTCTATCAGCAGATGAATGGATAATGGACATGCAGTTTTTTTTAAACACAAAAGTTTATTGAGTTGTAAATCAAAATAAAAGTATGAAATTTCATGGAAATTAATGGAACTGGAAAAAATATATATTGACCGAGGTAACCCAGGTCCCAAAAGTCAAATGCTGCAGATGACCTCTCATACGTGTATCATAGCTTGAAATATACAGATCTGCCGGGCGTGGTTGTGCACGCCTTTAATCCTAGCACTCGGGAGGCAGAGGCAGGTGGATCTTTGTGAGTTCAAGGCCAGCCTGGTCTACAGAGTGAGTTCCAGGACAGCTGGGGCTACAGNTAAGGGAAGGCTTCCCACACCTGTCCCAGATCATTTTTTTAAAAATCATTTTATGTAAGCCAGGTGTGGTGGCGCACGCCTTTAATCCTAGCACTTGGGAGGTAGAGGCAGGTGGATCTTTGTGAGTTCAAGGCCAGCCTGGTCTACAGAGTGAGTTCCAGGACAGCTGGGGCTACAGGGAGACCCTGTCTCAAAAAGACCAAAAAAATTTAGATTTGTTTATTTAAATTTGTTTGTCTGTAGGAAACTGGAAATGATAAATGGGCAGTGGTGCAACAATGAAGGGAGAAGAAGAGCACATGAATTATGAAAGTAGAAATTATGCTGGCAACACTGGGAGCATCAACACTTAATCAGGCATGGGGTTGGCAATAAAGGAGGAAATGAAGTACTTGTGGAGGGTTAACCTTAACTATGTATATATAATGAAGCCATATGGAAGCCTAAAACTTTGAAATGTACTTTAAAAACATAATTTAGAGGCTAGAGAGATGGGTCAGATGGCATAGCAACTCATCACCAAGACTGATGGTGTGAGTTTGAGTCTGAGTATCCACACAGCAGAGGAAGAAAACTGACTTCTCAGCATGTGCTTTGGCCTGAACATGTGTACCATGACACAGGTATATACACATACACACACACACACACACACACACACACACACAAACACAAACTCATTAAATTAATTAAAAAGTAATTTAAAAAAAGTTTTGGAAAGGAAATATTTTATATAAGTGGATAAGTAGATAATCCTGATTCCAGATGATATTGGCTGTTAAGTGCAAATTTATGCTTTAGGTATATGACAATTGCCAAAGCATTCCTGTTATGAAAGGCCTCCGAAACAATACATTTTTTAGAACATTTCCATTTGCTGCCCAAAAATGAGTTCATGAGATACTATTGCCGAGGTGTAGAATACTTTGGGTGTAGAATACAGAGAACCCATGATGGAACAAAGGAGGAACCTTCCTTGCTGAGGGCTAGCATTCACAGTGCCAGAAGTTGCTATACACAATGCTGGGGGAGAAAAATAAGCAATGGTCCTCTCCATCGTTAAACATTACATGGCACAATAGCAACAGTCCAGCATAGATGTGCTTACAAGTACAATAGTGATATGACTTATGGGAATAGCCAACTGTTTTCTGTTTGGATTCATTGCTAGCTATATTAGAATGCACATGCTAGTGCATTCTCTAGACCTGGTCAAATGAAATTGGCTGAGGTATTCATTGGCACTAAGGGTGAACATATAAATTATGATTACAATTTAGACATATCAACTTTCCACTTTTTTAATCCTTTATTACATTTTGTATGTATATGAGTGTATTGCCTGCTTATATGTAAGTGCATTCATGTCCTGCAATTCCCACGGAGGTCAGAAGAAGTCACTGGATCCCTTAGAACTGCAGTTATGGACCATTCTTAGCAGTCATGTGGGTACAGAGAATTGAACACGCATGTCCTCTGGAAGAGCAGTCATTGGTCTTTTTTTTTTTTTTTTTGTCTTAAGAGCTGAGCCATCTCTCCAGCCTCCAATTGCCTTTTAAATGTTTGTTTATATACACCTTCCTAGGATTAAGAAGGGAATCCATTATACCCAAATCAGAGTTTTCTCGTGACCTTGTCATAACCCATTCACTCCTTTGTCATCTTTCCTTTCTGGGATTAAGATAGGAACCTGCTACTCATGTGCCCTGGACAACCATGGAGAGAAAGTTAGAACCCACACACTCCTTCACAATCACCAGACTGATAGTTCTACTTGGGATTCCCCGCCTGACACATTGGACCAGACAATTATCATCCTGTTCATGCAATTAAAATAAATTAATTAATTAATCAA
>VZQC01015653.1:479203-524735 GCA_009823505.1 Rhizomys pruinosus
TCTCTGGCTTGCTCTCTACTGGCTTGCTCAGCCTGCCTTCTTATACTGTCACTGCTCAACAATCAAGACAATACACCACAGATGTGGCCACAGGCCAATCCAATGGAGCCAATTCCCCAACCGAGGCTCCCTCAACCCAGGTGTATCAAGTTGACACCAAAGCTATCCAGCACACTGGGTGAAAATCTTCATCAGTAACACATCTGACTGAGGTATAACATCTAGAATATTTAAAGCGCTCACAAAAGAAAGAATAAAAAATAAATAACTCAATTAGAAGATGGGCTAAGGATCTGAAGAATCTGAACAGAGATTTCTCAAAAGAAACATCCTAAAAACTGTTCAACATTATTAGTAACTAGAAAAATGCAAATTAAAACCACTTTAAGATTTCATTTTTCCCCTGTAAGACAGGCTAAGATCAAGGAAACAAATGATACCAAAGGCTGGAGAGGATGTGGGGAAAGGAGAATGCTCATTCACTGCTGATCAGATTGCAAGGTCATGCAATCCCTTTGGAAAACAGAGTAGAGAACACTTTAGGAACTAAAAATGAACCTACCATTTGAACTGGTTGTAACACTATTTGACATACACCCAAAGGACTCATCTTATTTCAGAGATGCTTGTACATCCATATTTATTACTGATCTTTTCAGAGTAGCTAAGAGATGAAAGAAACCTAAGTGCACCTCAAGTGATGAATGGATAATGAATATGTGATACTTTTATACAATGGAGTTCTATTCAGCAGTAAAGAAAGACAAAAATCATGAGATATACGGGTAAATGGATGGAACTGGAAATTGTTGCACTAAATGAAGAATCCCTGACTCAGAAAAACAAGTGTCCTATGTTCTTTCTCATATGTGGATCCTAGCACAAAATCTTTATATTTGAGTATATATCCTGATGTAACTGCAGAAAGCAGGGGAATGGAATGGAAAATGGAAGATAAAAGGAAATCAGTAATATGAGAGAGAAGAATAGTAGGAGATAGCTGTTACTAAGGGATAAATTGGTCAAATTGGGGTATTTAAATGGGAAGGGGAAGTTTGGGGATAAAGAAAAATAAGGAGCTCAAGAGAACTGGGACCATAAGAAACTGGAACTACCAAGGATGAAATGGGGAAAATGAGGATACTTTAAATGGGGGACACATTGAGGAAAGATAAAGCAGGAGAGAGAGAGAGAGAGAGAGAGAGAGAGAGAGAGAGAGAGAGAGAGAGAGAGAAATGAGAGATACATAAAGCGTAGTTAGTATAAAAACCCACAGGAAATCCTATTAGTCCAAAAACCTAATGTCAAATTGGGCATTCACTATGTCTACATGAGTCCACGTGTATAACTGAATGCTACATAACAAGAAACAATGACATGCAAGAGAAGACTTCCTTTGAGTTGTTGGCCAGGGTAATCCAAGAGATTCCCAAAATTATACAGGCTACTGCTGCAACCCACAATTGCCTCCCAGAAACTGAAAGTAAGAACTTTTTGCTGAAGATGGGATATGCTTCAGAAACAGGATTTGAAGCAATGGAGCTGGAATTTACCCGGAAGCCAGTTTCCCTGAAGGCTAGCTCTCATAGCTAGAGACCACTATATAAGCTGCTAATGGAGAAGATAAATCAGTCGTCCAACCCCAGCTTCAAGGCCAAATTACCAAATCAATGATCAGCACATCATACAATATTGGTGTAGAGCGACACTTTTATCTTGAGACAATCACCAACTCTCTAATTGGATTGGAAGTCCACATAATGGCACGAAACTCATATGAGGTATCTTAAAATTTGCCAAATCCTTACGGCTGGAGAGTTCATAGATCTCAGACAAAAATCCAAGACTGTTACAGACCTAGACAAATGTAATTATTTTCTTTGTGCTAAATATATATATCATTATATTTACAAACAAGAATCCCAGTCACTACTCATCAAAGAAGCTTCTTTTGCCTTAGACAGAGACTGTTAACAGAGTACTACAATTTGTCAAACACAGACATTGTAAATTGTCCAAGCCTAATGGCACATCTGCAATGCAACCTCGACACCTAAGGGTCATGGACCATAGAACAAGGGGTAAAGAGAACAAAAATGAATCTCTCAGTTTTCACTAATGAAGCTGCCTCATGTGACAGAAGGCCAGGAACACAATAGGTCACAAATAGCCAAAACAGAGAGAATAAAAGTACACATGTCACAGGCATAGACTTAAAGTGCAAAAGGAGTTCAGGATATAGAGTATCATGCTTCAATCTCATTTATTTCTTCACATGCAGGTTAATCAACACACTTAACAAACTATTCTGCTCCCTAGCCCAACTCTCCCCTCAAGACTTGCTCACCAGCAATGTTTCTTGGTCCTCAGAAGCCTGTGAAGGGGGCTTCAAGTGGAGGGGCTTTTGGAGGGCTGCAGGCTTAAGCAGGTCTTGTACCTGGTGGTGGCTGTGTTAGTGGCTATAAGTATTTCAGCTTCTGGCAGTATTCATACAGTGTGAGCATGAGGAGGGGGAGCTTGAATAATGTCCTGTAGCACTCCCTAGCTTAAGTAGTCTGTAGCTGGGTAGGGGAGAGGAAGTAAGCTTTAACCAGGTGGTTATGTGCCAGCCTTGCCTGGGCTCCAGTATGTAGTCAGGTGGTTATCTGCACACAAGCAAGTCAGGGCCTCAGGGCCTTGCTGGTGCTTCTCCCCTGGGTGTCTCATTATCTGAGCAGCCTTGGGTGTAGTGCAGCCTCTGACTAAGCTAAATTCACTTCACACATATTTTCTAAAGCTAAAGTCACCACAAATTCACACATATTTCCTAATGCTAATTAAAGCTCAAAAATCACCTCAAATTCACACATCTTTTCTAATGCTAAATAGGCTCCTTACAACACAGAATGTGAAACTTCAGACAGGACTCCTGTATTAAAGTTCACCCAGCCAGGCCTTAGGTGCCATTGCAGAAGAGAGGGCAGAAAAATTGTAAGACCTAGAGAGAAAGTGCATGACCATATGGAAATAGAGTCCTGCAAGCTCCTGCAACCTTGCTCCTATGAACTTAGTGCCAAGGTGCCAGCATCCACAAGAACCTCATGCAAATTCTACCATAAAAAACCCATAATAGAACTGGGGGAATGGGCAATAGACACCAATCTTACCTGATAAAACATTGTCAGCTGATTTCTGTTGGATGTGGTACACTTGACCTTGACGTCCTAAATGGAGGGATTCTAGATAGGCTGATTAGACCTCAGTAGATGAATTTGCACTGAGGAACCTCCAGGGGCACTAACATGACAAAAATAGACCTTAACATCAATGACAGAATGTATGAAGTCCAGTGGTGGGAAGGGACTATGGGAAGGTGCCAGTATGGAAAGGTATATAAAGATGATTAAGACTGATTGAGATAGACTGTATTAAATACACAAAAATCCAATAAAAAATTACAAAAATATTTAAGAAAAACAAAGCAGAGTTTAGCAGGCCATTCTAATTGGAACCTGGAAGAAAATAGGGTCGAGAGCAAGCCAAACCAGTTCTAGAGAGAAACAAGAATTTAAACAGCAACTGAGATGTTTTGGCATAACTTAAGGCTCTTAAGGCTCTTAACCCTGCAGTCAGCCCAAGGCCTAAGAGCTTGCCTGAGGCTATGTTAAAAACTAATGTACTAATTTCTTAGGTAGAAAAAATTTCAAGATAGCCTAAAAAGAAATGGTGATGAAGATTTCTCATATATCCAGTGAAAAATAGCAAGTGATGCAGAAGGAAAAGAAAAATGTACAGTTTTGATTGAAAAGTGTACTAGAAAAAATGTTGGAGTCAAGGCATCTGCTACAAGAGAGGCCTTCTTTGAGGAGATTAGAGGCATTAGAGATAAGTCTACAGATTTGCACAGTAACAGTGGAAGGAGTACCTTAAATGCAAGACCACACCCAGCTAAGCCTCCAACTCTTGAAAGGAAAAAGCCTAGGCAGGTTCATACTTGTAGAAAATTGCTATGGACAAAAGCTACTGGCAATGTTGATGAAGTGGGCAGTGTTTTTCCCGTGATGCTGACTTTAGAAGCATACACAATACAAGAGTGAAGGTGCCATAAATTCTTCCTTCATGGTTTCAGAGGGCTCCCTAGGCAAGACAGTGTGCAGCATGGGTGTAAAGAAGGCACTTCCAGCCAGACATTGGTGGTGCATGCCTTTAATCCCAGCAGTTGGGGGGCAAAATCAGACAGATCTCTGTGAGTTCTGAATCTACATAGTGATTTCCAGGCCAGCTTGGGTTACAGGGAAACGCTGTCTCAAAAAGACTGAACAAAAAAGAAGGAACTGACAAGCAAAGAGACCTTGACAAGTCACTATGTGAAGCTGTAAAGGTGAAGCCTTCTTGGCTTACCCCAAGAAGACATTCAAGCTGCCAGAGCTGTGAGACAGCTGTCAAGGAGTGCTGCATACATTGAAAAGTGTTTTTTTGTTGTTGTTTTTTGTTTTTTAGTAATCACTTGGTATATCAGCAACTACAAGAGTTCCTGGGGTTGGCTGAGTTTTGCTGGCTCTCTATCTGAATATTCTCTGCCACCACCAGACACCTCCACAATGAGATTTAGGGACCTGGTACAGGCATGCTACAGTGGGGGAATAAGGAGGAAAATGCCTTTAATTGACTCAAGAAAATGCTGAGTGAAGCCCCTGCATTGACACTCCCTGACACCACTCACCCTTTTCACTTCTATGTGCATGAGAAAGGAGAAATTGGGCTGGGGATGCTGACCCAACAGTTGGGAACATGGAATAGACTGGTGACATATTTATTCAAAAGACTAGACCCTGTGGATTCAGGGTGACCCCTGGGCTCTGGGCACTAGCTGCCACCTTAGTGCTAGTGCAAGGGGCTGACACACTGACTTTAGGGCAAAATATCACAATAAGAGTCCCACACCACACCACATCACCTCTCTGTTGAATGGAATGGCCAGCCACTGGATGACTGGGGATCAAGTGTCCTGATACCAAGCCATGCTGAGAGAGAATCCCAGAATTTTGATAGAGGCAACTTGAACCCTAAACCCAGCTACATACTTACCAGAAGAGGAGGCAGAACCACTTCTTAGCTGCAAGCAAATCATGGAAGAAGTATTTTCCTTCCACCCATATTTAAATGGTGAACCACTCCTTAATTCAGAATCGGAAATATTTACTGATGAGAGTCAGAGTCTACAACATGGAGACTATCACACCATGAAGACTATCACACCCAATATGCAGTAATTACCATGGCAAATTCCTAGAGGAAAGCTGACTCCCCAGTAATTGGTCTGCCCAGAAAGCTGAGCTACATGCCCTCAGGAAAGATCTCAATTTCTATGAAGGGAAATCTGCCACAATTTACACTGACTCTGGTACACCTTTGCCAGCCTTCACATCCATGGAGCTATACACTGACAGAGGAGACTGCTTACTGTTTGTGTTGTGGGGGCGGGAGCAGGGGCATGGGGCGGGGGTTGGGATAAAAACAGTGAACAAATCCTCCAATTCCTAGAAGCAGTCTGGTCCCCTCTAGCCGTAGCTCTTGTGCATTGCCAAGCACACACAAAAACTAAGGACTAAGTGAGCCAAGGAAACCAGCTGACAGACTGGGCGGGGCACCCGCTTACTTAACTCCAGGAAGGTGTCTTTTGTGCTTCCAACTGTCTCTGAACAGCCCAGGTATTATCCAGAGAGATAAAATGGGCTGTGGACCAAGACTGAAGGAGAAGGGGTTGGCTAATCACCCCTGAAGGCAAAATCATAGTCCCTGAGGGGTTTGCACTCTGTCTGATGAGGCAAGCTCATGAGATGATCCATCTGGGAAAAAAACAGCCTTAGATTTGTTTCAGAGGTATCTGATAACCCCAAGGCTGACGACACTGGCCCCACAAGCTAGCAAAGCTTGCCTATGGTGTTCACAGATCAACCCAAAGCAGGACCCCAGCCCCATTGCTGCCTCAGAAACGGGGATCCTATCCATTCAAACATGTGGAAGTGGATTTCCCCAACTTATATTCCAGTAAAGGATACCAGTATCTACTGGCCATTGTTTATAACTTCTCAGGCTGGGTGAAAGCCTTCACACTCACAGAAAAGGCCCAGGAAGTAACCTAAGCCTTAGTCAGAGAGATCTTCCTACATTTTGGGTTCCCAACCCGCATCACATTGGTGCTGCTTTGTCAGCAAAAGGATTCGGCAGTGGGACTAATTTGGAATTACAGGAGCATTGGCAGTACTCAAGTCAAGCTGAGAGTATGACTACAACCCTGAAAATTGCAATAGCCAAACATCGCCAGGAGACTGGCTTCTCTTGGCCAGAGATCTTACCACTCCTACTGTGCAGAGTTCAGTGCACACCTCTGAGATGTGGATTCTTGCCTTTTGAGATTTCTTGCCTTTTGAGAGTGCCCACTTTTGCTCCTCCATAGAAAGCTAGAGATATCAGAGAATTTGGGCAGGCCCTCCTCCATCAGTTTTTGAAGTTTTAACACTATAAAGGAGATCTCAGAGGGCCTGAATTTCTTCCATTGCCCCTACCCTCAGACCTCCTTGCATTCCTGGAACCCAGGAGACTGGGTCTGGGTCAAAGTCCCTGTGCCTGGGAACTTTGATCCAAGATGGGTGTGGCCATATCAGATCATACTGCTTATCCCTTCACCTCTTTAAGTTGCAGGCATCAAACCCTGGATACATCACACCCACGTCAATGCAGGGGACCCAAGACAGGAGAGGATTGTGAAAGCTGCTCCAGTTTGACCTCTCAAGTTTACAATTTCAAAGTAGCCTCAAGATGGGAGCAAAAGCTCAGCACCCACCCTGCATACTGAAGTCTCTGTGGATCTTATGGAGGCCTGGCTACAACAACTACCATCCTGTCTCCGTGACAGCTGAGCTGGTTTGGAAACCAGCCTGTCCTAAGTTGGCCCTGAGGCCTGCGTACCTGTTAATACAACTAATTGTCCTCCCCAAGGGGCATGCCTTGTCTCCTTTAGGCTGCTTCAGGCCCCGTTTTGGTCACTATATTGTCCCATTGACCTCCTCATGCTGTGATGGGACTGCCCAGGCTGGCAGAGTGAATTGCTATACCTTTGCTAGATTGCCCTAAAGGATTGCATATGAACATATCCCCAGAGGACAGGATGATGGATGCAGAGTCCTCTACTGTTCTTTCCTAAAGGACTGGTCCTTCATGGACTTTGCCAGTGAAGGAGCTTGGCAGAGAACTCCCACTTCCGGACAGGGGATTACAGCTGTGAATGGTAGTGAAGGAGTACTCAAAGGTAGTATAATTTGGGAACTAATTACAGAAAAGCACACCCCCCCCCCATGGGGACGCATGTCTCAGGGATGAAGGACCACCTACAAACTATGACTGGAAACCACAGCAACCAATGTGACAGTGAGAGTCAGAATTTATAACTTAGACCCATGGGTCCCTAAATGGAATTGATCTTCCTTTTAGTGACAACCCATCTAAATTTGACACCAATGCCCCTCTAATAAAGATGCTCATAATTATTAACATCAGCTGCAAACTGCTGGCCCAAGTCAACCCCAACATAGGAAATGACTGCTGGATATGCTTAAGGGCAAGCCAGCTGACCTACATGAGGTGGGAGTCAGGAGCCTGATCATAGTCAATGGAACAGCGATAGGCTCCTGCTTAGTAGGGCCTCTGGTTCAGTCCCGAGAAGCTTCATGTACTGGGAAACAAGAGAATTACACCTACCTCTCTCCCAAGTCCTCAGCCCCTGAGGGAATTTATTTCTCCTGCCCAAGCTACAACCCACTTACTACGCAGTAGAAGACTGTCTTTTGGATTTGTTCATCCCTGACCTACATATTCTCCCAGGAAAGGAAGCACAAGCCTATCACCATAGAGAAAAGGGGGACTTTAATATACTCTCCATTCTGGGGACAGCCTTGGTGGGCACAGCAGCCATATGGTCCAAAGCAGTTGGTCTCCAATAAGTCCAGCACAGTCAGCTGTCCAATATAGTAAGACAGGAACTAAGTCTTGTTTAGCAAAGCATTGTAACCTTACAAAATCAGATGATTCTCTGGCAGAGATAGTGTTACAGAACCATAGAGGCTTAGATCTAATGACAGTAGAGAAGGGAAGAGATTGTGCCTATCTGGGAGAAGAATGTTCTTTCTATGCAAATCAATCTGGCACAGTTAGAGAAAATAAAAAGCAACTGCTAGGAAAAATAAAAGCCAGAGAGAAGGAAAAGGGTCTTTCTGGAAGAGTACCTGGAAGTCTGGGGAACCCTGGCTAGCCCCATTGACTGGACCCATAGCTCTGGTTCTATCGATTCTCCTTTTAGGGCTATGTATAATAAATATGCTCAGTAGATTTATCAAAAATTCAATGGAAGCCATCAGGCTTCAGGTGGTTCATCCAGTGTATCACAGAGTTCCTCATGAATAAACATAATGGATTATGTCAATGAAGAGGAGGGGAATACAATGGAAATGGAGCAATAGACTTGGTTGCTAAGAAACCATACAGTATTAGGTTAATGGAGAAGACAGCCTGGTACCTTTCCCTCTGCCTCTTTGTTTAGCCAGGATGTTACCCTTGATTTCATCTTTTATCTGTAAACCAGGGTTATCTGTAAACATTCTATGACCTCTAGGATTGCAAGTTACCTGTAAACCATTTTTTTTTACTACTTATGGTACTTATGAGTTACATGCTTTTGCTTGCATTTATCTAGGGCTATAAAAGATCTTAGAAACCCAGTTGGGGTGCTAGCTCCTTTAAGGAACAATCCTAGATTAACCCTGTAGTGAAAATTAAATCCATCTCCATACCTGACTGTGGATTCGGTCTCCTGATTTTCCATGACAGTTTTAGGTATTGTTTTGGTCTATTATTCCTTAGTATTCTCCACTCTTGGAACAGGAATGTGAATTCTTTTCTACTGGATGATGGAACTATGTAATTTGTCCTTTGATTTTACAGGGACTTACAATGGATTGCCTTGAGTCTCATAAGGTACTTTGGACCCTGGACTTTGAATAGTATCAAGACTGTAAAGACTATGGGGACTTTTGAAGGTGAGCTAAATGCATTTATATGGTCATGAGTCTACGGAGACCAAGGAATGGGATGTCTTAGTTTCAATAGGAATGACCCCCATAGGCTCCAACTATTTGAACACTTGGAACAGTTTGTGAAGACTCATGGAACCTTTGGGATGTATGGTCGTGGTGGAGGATGCACATCATTGGGGCAAGTTTTGAGAGTTAAGCCTTGCAGGACTTCCAGTTGCTCTCTGCTTTCTGTGCTTGCTTCAATATGCAATACCTTAGCTTTCTATTCTGGCCACGGCTGCCGCCATGCCTGTCCCACCATCATGAAATCTAATCTAAATCCTTTGGAATTGTAAACCAAATAAACTTTTCCTTCTAGAAGTTTCCGTAGTCATGGTGACTTTTCACAGCAACAGAAAAGGAGCTAATGCATATGATTAACAAATATTTTCTCCTAGACTGGGGTGTGTATTTTACAACTTCATAGTAAAATGCAGGATTCCTTTATCTTGATGAAATTTAATGCTAGGATTATTTTTTCTCTTTAAAAATAAGTGTGTGTGTGTGTGTGTGTGTGTGTGTGTGTGTTTTCCAGAGATATACCATGGCATTTAAGTGGAGGTCTCTCATTCTACCTTAAAGTAGGCTCCAGGAATACTACTCAGGTCACCAGGCTTATTTGGCAAGCACCTTCACTCACTGAGTAAACTTGCTGGCCCTGTTCCTCCTGGCTGGCACATCTGTCAACAAATTCATTCCCAAACTGATTTAGATCCTGAATATTTTGCCATCCAAAAGTTCAACCGACATACATTCAATATTCTCATATTTTATGTTTTATTATATTTTATTTTTTTATTTATTCTTGTATGTGTATAAATGTACTGTCTGCATGTAGGTCTGTGTACCGGTGTCATGCAATGCCGCGGAGGTCAGAAGAGGGCATCGGATTCCCCTGGAACTGGAGTCAAGGACAGTTCTCAGACCAGTTGACCAATGGAATAAAACTGAAGATCCAAATCTGAGCACATACAATTTCAGCCATCTTACATTTGACAAGGGGGCCAAGAAGCCACAGTGGAGAAAAGACAGCATCTTCAGCAAGTGGTGTTGGCAAAACTGGATCACCACTTGTAGAAGAATGAAATTAAACCCCTACCTCTCACACTGTACAAAAGTCAACTCCAGATGGATTAAAAACCTCAACGTGAAACCCCAAACTCTGAAGGTGATAGAAGAAAAAGTTGGCAGCAGACTACAAGACATAGGCGTAGGAAAAGACTTCCTGTAGCATCTTTTTAAAAGACATTCTGGCCAGCCGGGCATGCTGTTGTACACCTTTAATCCCAGCACTCAGGAGACAGAAGCATGTGGATCTCTGTGAGTTCAAGTCCACCCTGGTTTACAAAGTGAGTTCAGGCCAGCTGGAAATGCAGGGAGACCCTGTATCAAAAAGACCAAACAAAATTTCTATTTAATTTTATTAAACTACTTCTGTATCTTTGTCAAAAATCCAAAAGATCTAAATCTATTCCTTCATTCTTCATTATTTTGTATTGATCTATGTATCTATGACTGTAGCAGTTTTATGATATCCTGTAGTAAGCTGTTATTTAATTGATTATATAGTAAAATATTTCTCCCAATTTGTGTTTAGAGGAATGTTTTAGCTGTTCTCAATTCTGTTTCTTTTCATATGAATTTTTTTATTTATTTATTGTTTTTTATGTGTACGAGTGTATGTGCATAGTTATGTGTCTGCATACAGGTTTGTGCACCTGTGTTGTGCAATGCTGCAGAGGTGAGAAGAGGGCATCAGATTCTTCTGGAACTGGAGTTAAAGACAGTTCTCAGCCGCCATGTGGGTGCTGGGAATTGAACCTGGGTCCTCTGTAAGAGCAGTCAGTGCTCTTAACCGCTGAGTCATCTTTCCAGCCCCTCCATATGAATTTTATAAAGATGTCTGTATTTAAATTTTTTTTGAAAATTTGAGATTAATTCAGTTGTACCTATAGACAACTTGGAAATAAAATTCTTTACTACTTTGGGTCCTCTAATCCAGATGCCAGATTTTTACTCTCATACATTTTAAAATTTGATTTCAACATAGTGGTTAAGTACAGCAAACGCTGTATATTTTTAAAAGAAATGTACATGTACTTCTCTGTTATTAGATAGTTTATAATAATTACAAAATAGCGTGACTTTAATTTAAAATATGATCATATATAAATGTGCTTGACACTTTATATCAGTCTTGAATATTATAACCTGAATTTCTGTGTTACCTATAGTTGTATTTTTTAAATATATTGGGATTTCCTCTACAGTTCATCATGTCATGCTGAATAAATATATTTTCCTTGCTTTCTCACCAATCTGTAATTTCTATTATTTCCTTTTCTTTCTTTCTTTCTTCTTTCCTTCTTTCTTTCTTTCTTTCTTTCTTTCTTTCTTTCTTTCTCTTTCTTTCTTTCTTTTCTCCCTTCCTTCCTTCCTTCCTTTCCCTCCCTCCCTTCCTTCCTTCCTTCCTTCCTTCCTTCCTTCCTTCCTTCCTTCCTTCCTGCCTGCCTGCCTGCCTCTTTCCTTTGTAGCTGTGTCAGTGAATTTGAGGACTATATTTTATAATACTAGTAAAACCAGGCATTTTTATTGCTTCCAAATATCAGAAAATCACTTATATATTAACCTTTAGGTATTTCTTCAGTTTCCTTCCAGTACCAAGTTGTTTTAAGATGATAACTCTGTAACATAGTCTGAGATCTAGTGTGGTAATACCACCAGCATTGTTCTTTTTCCTTTATGCTCAAGATTGCTTTGACTATCTGGGGTCATTTGTAATTCCATATGAGTTATATCATAGTTTTTTCTATTTCTTAAAAGAATATCATGGGGATGTTGACTAGGATTTCACTGAAAAAATATCTGTATGGTGGTCATTTTACACAATATTAATTCTTCCTATCAATAAGCATGGCAGATCCTTCCATCTTCTGGCATCTTCCTCAATCTCTTTCTTTAAAGATATAAATTTTTCATTGCAGAAATATTTAATGCCTTTGGTCAGGTTCATTTCTAGATATTTCTCTCTTTTTTCTGTAGTTGAGTGATTTTTCTATAATATGCTCTGGGGAGTATCTTTTCTGCTCCAGTCTATTTGATGTTCTATGTATTTCTTGTCTTTGTATGGGCATGTATTTCCTTAATTTTGGGAAATTTTCTTCAACAATCCTGTTGAAGATCTGGTCAATACTACTATCTTGATTCTTCTCCTTCCTCTATACCTATGATGCATAAATTTATTTTTTTCATAGTTTCCCACATTTTGGGCATATTCTATTCCTTTGAATTTTTCAAAATCTCTGCTTGAGTGGTCCAACTCATCAACTTTATCATTCAGTCTTTGTGGGAAGATCCAGTTTGATTAGAGAATATTTCTCAGCCAGTACTGACCTCAGGGCACCAGGTGGGAGTCATGGTACTCCTCTGACTCCTCCCCAAGAGGGAGCAAGCAACATGACCCAGGCACATGATGTTAGGCAGGGCAGCAGTATACAGTGGAGTGAAACTGGAGGTCTGTGATTTGCTCTGGAAGCTGACATCATTTTGCTTATAAAAGTGAGTTGCATCAGGAAATAAATCATATTCTCCATTACCATCGTTACACAGAATTTCCAGTCATTATTTTGCACACCTACAGGCTGAAGCAGTCCTGGATTTCTAGTGTTGTGGCTAATGGGCCGAATGGAGGTCAATCAGACCAACAGCCTGGGTAAGCTAGTGTGAGGGCATATGGTACTGTGGGACTGGAAGGAGAGTTATGTGGCCAGTGGGTTGGACAGAGGTCCCTCAGACCACCAACCTGGTAAGCTGGCATGGGGTTGGACAGAGACCTATTAGGTCACCACCCTGTGAAGTAAATTATGAGTGATCAACTGACATCTGCACTGAGGGGTCAGTTTTCCACAGTGATCTTGGACAGCTACTCTGCCCCCCTTCCATTAGCAGAACTGTGTTGTGCCTGCTCATAGCAAGAGAAGCTCCTGTAAGTCTTCATATTCTGTTTTCCAGTTCATGCATTCTAATGTTAAGGCTCCTTGTGTCAAATAGGCTTAGTGAGTGCTTCACTTCCTTCTTCATTTCAGCCTGAGTTTTCATCAATATTTTTCTCTTTCATGAATTCAGTCAGAAGTTTATCCCTATCTTTTAGTTGTTTGATTTGTTTGTTTGTTCTTTACATTTATTTAATTCTTTGATCAAGTTTATGATTGTTCTTTAAACTTCTGTGTCCTGGGTGATCCCTAGTGGATACACATTATCACATTATCAAATTTGACTATAGGATTGTTGCTGTTTGGTGGGGACATATTATTTGGGCTTTTTCATTTTTCCATTGTGATTTTCACATGTAGATTTCTTCTTTTTTGTTGTTTTTGTTTTGTTTTTGTGTGATTCAGGTGTGAAACCCTGAAACCTTAGTTACAGTGAAGTCTGATTCTGTTTGTACACTTGATTGATGTTCTGTGGTTGTTTAATTCTTGAGTATGAAAAGCTGGTTTGTCTATGGTAGGGTCCACTGCACTAAACTACTCTTTCCAGTTACTCCTCAGCTGATCCACAATCCCTTTCTTAAAGAAGGTCAGTTCTGGGCTGGAGAGATGGCCTAGCGGTTAAGAGTGCCGACCGCTCTTACAGAGGACCCGGGTTCGATCCCAGCACCCACATGGCGGCCGAGAACCGTCTGAAACTCCAATTCCAGGAGAACTCCAGTTCCAGGGGAATCCGAAACCCTCTTCTGACCTCCGCGGCATTGCACGACACGGGTGCACAGACTTGCATGCAGACAGTACATTCATACACATACAGAAATAAATAAAAATTTAAAAAAATTAAAAAAAAAGAAGGTCAGTTCTTCTTCACCCAACCACAACCAACTGCCAATATTTTCTCATCTAATGTTGGGCTCTGCTACCCATTTCTTCAGTTCTGTGCTGGGTTTTTGTCCAACTGAACTTGCATGGGTCTTGTGCATGCTGATACCAATGCTGTAGGTTCATATGAACAGGGTGCCAGGAGTTTGTAGCATTCATTTTCATTTTCTTTTGCATCACCTCCCTGGTTCTTATACTCTTTCTGTCTCCTCTTCTGCGATTTTCCCTGAGCCATGGGTGAGTGAAAATGCATATAGTAGACCTGACCATGAAACCACACTCTGTAGACTTCTAAACTCCATGGTTTCGCTATTCATGGCCTTTTGAGTTCCTAGCCTCCTGCTGCATGTGGGTGCTTCCTTAAAGAGGGTTAAGGAGGTAATTAGTGCCTTCTTGAATCCTTGTTCTATGTTGTGTGGGGCTTATGTGTAGAGGCTGTACTGTAGATGTGTCATCTAGGCATGAGCAATTTACAGACCATGTCTGCGTGTGCCCAGTTGTGGGACTGACTCTGTACTATTCTTCATCTGGTATAAAAGAAGCTTCTTTTCTGAGTGGTGACTGAGATATTTGTCTTTAAATATAAGCATATCATTTATAGTAAGATGTTACATTAACCTAGGGATGTGTCAACTTTGGGGATTTCTCTAAAATCTATTGACCTCTCCAGTTGTGTGGATATGGCTATGTTTACAATCCCACATATGAGTTTCTTCCCACTGAGTGGGATTTAGGTCCAATTAGTTAGCTGTTGATTTCCTCCAAGATAAAAGCGCCACTACTGCACTGATGTTGTATGCTGGGCTGGTTATTGACATGGATATTTGGTCTTAAAACTGGTGTTGGTTTCACATACAATGCAATATAATAATAAATTTCTTCAGTTTGCCTGCCAACTGGGGATTTGGTGTTAGCATCCACAAATGAGGGAAACCATTTTCCTTTTTTTTTCTGGGACTGTGTTACTTCACTTAGCATAACGGTTTCAAGTTCCATCCATTTACGTGCAAAGTCCATGATGTCATCTTTCTTTACCGCTGCATAGAACTCCATTGTGTAGATGTACCACATTTTTTGTTATCCAGTCATTAGTTGAGGGGCATTGGGATTGCTATTTTGTTTTTTGTTTGTTTGTTTGTTTGTTTTTTGTTTTTGGTCTTTTCGAGACAGGGTCTCCCTGTAGCCCCAGCTGTCCTGGAACTCACTTTGTAGACCAGGCTGGCCTTGAACTCACAAAGATCCGCCTGCCTCTGCCTCCCAAGTGCTAGGATTATAGGCGTACGCCACCACGCCCAGCTGCAAGGGATTGCTATTTTGAAGAGAGCCGCAATAACTGTGCTATTACAATGTAAATCTCTTAATGGGCTCTATAATTGACCTACCACTCGTATTCACACCTTGTAATTACCACATATGGGTGGAAGATATGTATTCGTATTCTAAGAAAAAAAAAAAAGAAGGTAAAGTTATACTTTTTTACCTGCATGCAACTTTACTGTTAAAATGTGAATCTCTAGGGGCTGGAGAGATAGCCTAGTGGTTAAGAACACTGAATGCTTTTGCAGAGAACCTGGGTTCGATCCTCAGCACCCACATGGCAGCCGAGAACCATCTGTAACTCCAATTCCAGGAGAACTTCAATTCCAGGGGAATCCGACACCCTCTTCTGACCTCCACGGCATTGCATGACATAGGTGCACAAACCTACATGCAGACAGTACATTCATACACATAGAAAATAAATAAAATTAAAAAACACTTTAAAAAATGTGAATCTCTAAATGTGTTTTGGAATCAACTTACAGTTTATTTTCAGATTTTATAATTTTGATTTATATGTGGAGTGTATATATGCATAATTTGGAATAATATAAAATCAAAGGGAACAAAAAAAAAAGAGCAAAAAACCTATTCAAAGAACTGACCAAAACAGTAAACTTGTGCATATAAAAGGTTATAAAAGATTAAGAAAAAGATGCAAGACAGAACTTAACATGTATGACAGAATCCATGAGCTCTGGGGGGTAGGGGGGCTGAGGGGTGGGTATGGATGGGGGAATTGAGCTAAATTTGATTAAGAAATGATGTATGAAATGCACTCAGTAAAGATTAAACAAAAAAAAAAAAAACTGCTGTTGGACCATTGATTATTTAGTGTGCTTCCTTGGTGGCTTGCACAGTGCTCTCCAAAGCTATGAGAGCCAGGCTTCAGAGGAGGTGACTTCCAGGTCAGTTCCACCTCCATTGCTTCAAATCCACTCTCCCCAATATGTCCTGTCTTCAGCAATAAGGTCTTGCCTTCAGTTTCTGCATTTCAGAGGCTGAGTTTGCAGGTGACAGACTAACTAATAAGGCAGATAAAATATCAAGGCAGCCCAAAATTCATTCATGTTTTATCATGGTTACTGCTCTTCACAACAAGGCTGGTTTATAGTGAGCCTCAGAAACACAAAGCAGAAAAGAAAACCTTTAAATAGTTACAGTTTGCTCAGAAAATCCAGTATAAATTTGGGTCTAAGAAATTAAAGGATAGTTAAGAGATTATAGCTATTAAAAACAGCTTCATGTTAATAAGATGCAACAAGGATCTCTTACACATTATCCTTGACAGATTTGGTTTTAAATGTTAAATTTTGCTCACAAAGGACTGTCTAGAAAATTGATTCCCCAGAATTCATTTTACTGTGTTCACCTATCCAGGCACACAAAATATGATGGGCCAATAAGGCCAACTTCTTTCTCAAGGTGATAGTCAACCTTTGTGTCATACACAAAAAGCTAATTTGAAGACAGAATGAAAATTTATGAGGTCGTAGAGGCATCTAAGTAGAAGTAAATGAAAGGCCAAATCCTGGAACACCAAGTTATATATCTTCAAAACCTGAATATGTACTGGAGAAATCAGGCTGCTGAGAAAGGACAAGACATACAATTTCTGAGAGATGCCGAAGATATTAAGTGGAGCCAGTACTTGTGAGAAACCATGTAGATGTATACAAACATAGCCATAGATATAGGGTGGTGTTGTCCAAATCTCTTAGCCTTTATATGACTACAACAAATTCCTCTGATAGTGGACATAGAATTATAAGATATATGCTTGTGTCCCTGGATTTGATATTCCTTGGATACTATTTTCTTTGCTATTCTCATACTCTTTCCCTTTGGAATGGGAATGTTTTCTTTGGGCTACTGAATCTGGGAAGCACATAATTTTTGTGATTTCAGAGGGCCTTACAAGTAATAAATCCCCTTGAGTCTCATAGGACACTTAACATATCTTTTTAAAATAATTTGCCAATTTTGACATTGAGGATTTTGGAAATGTATTGATGCTTTTTGTAGTATTATATTGTCATAAGCCATTGGGGGCTAAGAGTAGAATGTTATATATTCAAAGTGAAATATCCCACAGAATCTTGTGCTAAGTATTTGATCCTTAGCTGTTGATGCTATCTTGAGAGGTCATGGAAAATTTAGGATGCTCTCTAGGGTATGCAGATCATTGGTCATGCCTTTGAAGGATATACTTATTTCCTTTTTCATGTCTGTGCCTCTTGTCAGTTCTGAGGTGGGTAGCAGCTGCCATGTACGCACATATGTGGGTGCCAAGTACCTTTGTGTTTTGTTTCACCATGTATCTATAGTCAGTGGAATCTGCAATCAGGGACTCAATGTTCTGAAATCATGAGTCAATTATATTGGTAATATCAGTTATTTGACTAACATATGTATAAATCAGCAGTCATTTTCAGTTTTAATTTTTATCACAGTTACAAGGCATAAAGCATAAAGGCATCCCTTTAATCATCTAAAACATATTATTTAGTGACTAAAGTATGTTTACAATGTTGTACAACAACAAAATATTGTATAAAACAAAATCTAATTTTAAAGATTTACATCACCAATAATTATGAGCAAAATTGTTATTTTCTATTCTCATTTCCCACAGGCCCTGGAAAGTATTTATTTTATGTTGTGTGGATTCATCACTTATCCATGTCAGAAAATATATGGAATTTTCTGCATGGCTTCTTTGAATTAGCACATTTCCCACTTATCTTTGGTATGCAATGTATCAGCATTCCATTCCTTTTTGTGGCTAAATGTATTCCAGTGTATGGATATATCATATGTATGCATTCATAGCCTGATAGGCACTGAGTTATAACTACATTGTCAGTATCACAAACAATGCTGTTGTGAATGATTGTATTTGTAATTTTATAATTATTTCATTATTGCGGGGGTAATTCTTTTGATGTTTTTAGTGTCTCATTATATAGTCAAGTATTGACTGAAACTTTGAACATCTGCTCCTCTGAATGTTGAGATTATAATCATGTGCCCCCAAGACTGGGCAATGATAATTTATTGTAAATACTCTTAGATATAGAAACAGGAAGGGAATTGCTGGGTCATATGGTAATCGCAGCTTTAATTTGATTATTGTCAAACTATTTTCCACAGCTACAATATTTTACAGGTCTACTAGCAATGTGTAAGCATCGGAACTTTAATGATAATGACATATCAAAATCGTTAAAAATACAGGGCAATATATCTGTCCTAATTGCTGTGCTGCTCTCCTCAAAGACTTCTACATTAAATCTACACCCAACTAGATCATTTAGAATAAAATGTTGAGGATCATAACGCATATAGACATTATTTTAGAAATTCAATTATGAACCAACAATCAGGTGTGATTATGCATGCCTCTCATTTCAGCCTTTGTTAGATCAAGAAAAGACCATAATTCTGAGGCCAGCTTGGCCTATGCAGTAATACCCTGTGTAAAGAAAATGAATCAAATGAAGATTTAGTAGGAGAAAATGAGTAGTAATGATCTGAGCAAAAATAAATGAGTAGAATCTAAAGACAATTGTGAATAATGAAATGTGATAGTTTATTTTTAAAATACACAAACATATTTCTTTCTTTTCTGTCTGTCTTCTCTCTCTCTCTCTCTCTCTCTCTCTCTCTATATATATATATATATATATATATTGGGGGGGTATTTTTGAGACAGGGTCTCCCTTTAGTCCCAGCTGGCCTGTAGTTTGCTCTGTAGACCGGGCCTTGAACTCACAGAGATCCACCTGTCTCTGCCTCCTGAGTGCTGGGATTAAAGGCGTGCATCACCACGCCCGGCTCTTTTTTTTTTTTTTTTTGACAAGCCCCTACATGTATTGGTTCCACAGAAAAATCAGAACACAATTTGAAATCATATTTAGCAGGGCGTGGTGGTGCACACCTTTAATCCTAGTACTTGGGAGGCAGAGGCAGGGGGATCTTTGTGAATTCAAGGCCAGCCTGGTCTACAGAGTAAGTTCCAGGACAGCTGGGACTATAGGGAGACCCTGTCTCAAAAAGACACACACAAAAAAAGAAATCATATTTAAAAGGTATATGACAAATTTAGAAAATATAAAAGAAAAGAACAGTAGGTGGAAGATGGCAGAAAGGCAGCAGGTACATTCTGTACAGATAAGGGCAAAGTCGGGGAGGGGTCTTAAGGGGCCCCAAGAGTGTTGGAAATTGTTGTCGGAGGTGGTCCAGGGGCATCTGGATACTTAGAGACTGCATTTTCGCACTATAGACATCACCCGAGGGCATCAGGAGACAATAGGGATAGCCCCATGTCGGCTGAGCCATTCTGCTACTGAACCCAGGTACAAAATTTGGTGCCTGGCCCAGAGGATCAGATCAAGTGTGCTGTACAGTGGTTTCATGAGTACATCTCACCAGGTGGGTGATTGGGGTTTGCCCCACTTGGATGTGGGGGACACCAGCTGCATTGCAACAGAAGCATTGTGACCTTCAAGCTCACAGGACCAGGAGTGCCTGGGCCCTTGGGATGCTAGTTTCACAAGCCTGGGGGGGTTGGGCCTGCTTAGGTGTTGTGTACCTTAGTCCACTGGGCAAATGTTTGCCAGTTGGGTGAGGGGTGTTGGTCTGTACAATGCTAGGACAGAAGTGAGATTTTGGACCTCAAAGTATCCACACCTGTACATCAATTAAGACGTCAACAAACACCTGAAGCATATAACCAACATCAGTGTCAGCTCAATAAACACCTAAGCTTCACATTAGAATCACTCCCAACAGAAGCTACCCAAATGCCTAAACCTCAACAGAAGAAAGACTCAGGTGGATGTCCACCAAACACTAATACCCCTTTCCAAGTACCTTCTAACGAAGACCCCTTGGATATAACTCAGGATACAGACCTCAAAAGAATAATTATGAATATGATTAGAGAGAATAAGGAGTTGAGGAAATTTAAGGAGCTTATCATCAAGGAAGTCTGGGACATAAAAGAAGACAGGGATAAATTGAAAGAGGACAGTGATAAACTGCGGAATGAAATTACAAAAGATATAGAACACTGAAGAAATTTCAAGTTGAAATGAAAGAAAGAAATGCAACATTCCACAAAAAACTTGGAAAGGATGGGAGAAACTCTTAATAATAAAATGGATGAAGTAGAAATTAGACTATCAAAACTGGAAGATAGTATGGAAGAATTGGATAAATCAAGTAAACATTATAAAAATAAAAATAAAAAAACCATAAGAATGGAATAACCAGAAACTCTGGGATACTATGAAAAGAGCAAACCTATGAATTATAGGGATAGAAGACAAAGAAAATTCACAGGATAACAATATGGCCCAGAACTTCAACAAATTTTTAGAGGAAAATTTTCCCAAATTAAACCAAGAGATCCTTATACAAGTATTAGAAGCATATAGAGCTCCAAGCAGAAAGAATCAGAAAAGAAATTCTCTAAGCCATATCATAGTAAAAACACTACATGTTCAAAGCAAAGCACTGCAAAAGAAAAACAAGTTACCTACAAAAGGAAAACCTATCAGAATTATGGCTGATTACTAGGTTCAGATGATGAAAGCCAAAAGACCCTGGTCTAAAATATTCCCAGTTCTGGGGCTGGAGAGATGGCCTAGTGGTTAAGAGGGCCGACCACTCTTACAGAGGACCCGGGTTTGATTCCCAGCACCCACATGGCAGCCGAGAGACCTCTGAAACTCCAATTCCACCAGAACTCCAGCTCCAGGAAAACCGAGACCCTCTTCTGACCTCCGCGGCATTGCATGACACAGGTGCACACACCTGCATGCAGACAGTACATTCATACACATACAGAAATAAATAAAAAATTTTAAAAAATTATAAAATAAAATAAAATAAAATATTCCCAGTTCTAAAAGACTATAGATACCAACCCAGAGTACTTTATCCATCAAAAATGTCTATTATAATTGAAGGATAAAGGAAAATATCCCATGATATAAACTGAAAGAATTCCTCTCCAATATGCCATGCCTGCAGAGAATACTTAAAGCAATACAAAGAGTGAGTGGAGGGCAGGGACAACTATAAACAATCAACACCAGAAAACAAATGATACTACCATTATGGAAATAAAAACCTAGGGTAAGAATGTACTAGAAATCAAAATTATTGGAAGCAATTTAATTCTCTCAACAAGTTATAAATATCAATGCAATGAATTACCCAATTAAGAGACTAGTAGAATGGGTTAAGAAACAAAACCCATCTTTTTTTTCTTGTCTCCAAGAAACTTACCTCACCTTTAAAGATAGATATTATCCCAAGGTGAAAGGAGGGTAAAAATAATACAAGTAAATTGCACTGAGCAAGAAGGAAGATTCGATAGAATTCAAGGTCTTTGGTTGCGTTTTGTGTGTGGGATATTTGATCAGTAGGTAGAACATCTTTGGGGAGGATAGACAGGCTTTTTCCAGGCCTATGTGGTGTGTTTCTGAATATCTAGAAAGATTTGGTTGGTTGGAGCCTGCCCCAGTACCACTTTAAGGTTTTNAATGTGAAACTACAGCAATGTAGTCTGGACACTCTTTGATCAACTTGATTGAACATACAACCCCTCACCCCCCGCTGAGAAGGTGGGGCTGTGGGGGCTTTGGAAATCAACAGCCTGCAAATTGGGGGGTTTATATGAAGGATGCTTTACTCATGGATCTCACTTATAGCTAAAAAATGAAAAAAAAAAAACTGAGAGAAAGATGCAGGACGTTACGGCAAAATGCATGACTGGGATGGGGTGGGGGTAGGGGGGAAGGGAAAGGGAAATATACGGATCTGAAGTGGAAAATGATGTATGAATGCACAAAAGCACCAATAAAAAAAAAGAGCATGAATAATGCTGTTTGTAAAATCTGAGAGTTTAATATAATTATCAAATAACAAATTCTGTAGTCTAAGCACTTTCATAGCCATCAATTCAAAATGTAGTCATGCATACGCACAAGTTAATCTTTTTCATAGTTTTCCATAATTATCTCTTCTTTAATAGTGAATTATCGAAGTCAGAGTTAAGTCAAATATTACCAAGGTCACCCAGTTAGTCCTTACAAGAGGTAGTGTATCGACAATAGACTCTTATTCTCCCTAATCACATCTAACATTCTGCTATTAACTTCTGTAATCCACTAATGATTTTTATTTATTTACTATTATTATTTTTATGTATAGGAATGTACTGTCTGCATGTATGTTTGTGCGCCTGTGTCATGAAATGCATTTGGAGGTCAGGATAGGGCATCAGATTCCCTGAAATGGGAATTAGAGACAGTTGTTAGCTACTACATGGATGCTAGGAGCAACCAGGTCGCCCAGAGAGTAGTCAGTGCTTTAACCACTGAACCATCTCTCCAGCTCCTGTTCCTACAATTCTTGAGAAATAAACTAGGTAACATTAGAAAATGTTTCTTTGATTTTGTTTTTATAAGAACTGGGATGTACTTTCTTTCCAATGTCAGAAGAAAACAATACTAACTTATTTTGTTCATACTCAAACATAGAAAACTGCTGCTTGTATTTAACACTCAGATTATTTACACAATGTATAGCTTTCTTGACCTAGCTATCTCTAGAAATATATGCAGGAAATTATAAAAATAGAAGTACTTAGAGAAATAATTGGTCAAAATCTTGTGTGCTATAGACTAATCAGCCAGACCCAGGAGTAAGCTTTACAAATGCATCATTGTTACTGGATAAGAAAAAAAAAGAAATAAAACTTCATGTTATGTGTACTGAACTGGTATAGTAGAGATTAAAATCATGTCTTGAATTTCTTATTATGATGATACTATGCAAAGTATAAAAATTTTAGCAGTATGAAATTTTCTCAGTAATGTACTAAGGGTAAAGATGGTCATCTCTCTCAATAATGTATAATTTATGTTCTTTTTATTTTTTTTCTATTACTTTTTTCATTTTTTAACAGTAATAATATTTTTTATTTTTTAAATTTTTTTATTATTTTATTTATTTCTTGTATAGGTATGAATGTACTGTCTCATGCAAGTTTGTGCACCCGTGTCGTGCAATGCAACGGAGGTCAGAAAGAGGGTGTCTGGTTTTCCCTGGAACTGGAGGTCGCCTGGAACTGGAGTTTTCAAATTGGTTCTCAGCCGCAGGTGGGTGCTGGGGATGAACCCGGTCCTCGGTAGGAGCGGTCGGTGCTCTTAACCGCTAGGCCATCTCTCCAGACCCAGTATATTTAAGGAGTACAAAGTATCCTTCATGTAAAAACCAATTTGCAAGCAGTTGTGCCCCAAACCCACACAGCCAAAGGGTACCCACCATCCAGCTGGGGGGCTTGTATGTTCAATCAAGTTGATCAAATAAGTGTCCCATCTATATTGCTGTAGTTTCACCATTCACTCCCAATCCAGCCCTTACATTCTACCATGCCACATCTTCCGCAGATTTTTTCCTAGGCTTAGAAAAAGGGCACGGTGGACGAGAACAAAACAGTCTACTTTAGCTGGAGCTATCATTTTGGACTCTGGGCAATTCTGGCTCTTTCCTTTCAGGGGCTGACAGTTTGTTTCAGAAATAACCTGTTCAATCCTACTAATGAAACGCAAGCAATTAGATATATAGGTATGAATTAAGCAGTACTAATTTTATGGTAAGGGTGTACTTGGTATAGACACAGATGTTGTTGGATGGTATGCTAATTCATGAAATTATGTTGTTTCTGTAAAATATGAGAGGGTCTTACTGTGGCTGATAACGTCTCCTAACCACCTAGAGGATGTAAGCTGTGGCATCAGCCATGGGTTTATTCCTCTAAGGAAGAGAGCGAATAGCCAATACATTTTGGGATATACAGGGCATATGGCATGGCTGCACTGCTGCACAGTATTTCCGGCAGGTGAGGTGTAGCTGGATGGCTGACACATGTGAGTTTCTTGCTTGACTCAATTGGAGACCTATATTTGCTTTATTGGTTTAGTGGCCTTTGGTAAACACTCTCTGGTGTCCAAGAGACCAAACTGTAACACTTGCAAGTGTTGGTCTCAATACATTTTCCCATGCTTAAATTGGGTCTTCATAGGCAGGGACCTTATCGACCTCTTCTTCTTGCAGCGTATCCCAGTGTTACAGGCAAGAAAGCCTTTACATTTTTGGGGGGTGGACGGCTTGGGTCCCCTGGCCAACATCTCCTTCATAGAATATCCATTGCTGATATCAGAGCTCTCCTGTATTAATATTTTTGCTTAGTGCAACAGCTTAAGGGACTTTAGTATTATATTTGAATTCTGAAGAGAGAATAATTCTTCTTTCACCAGTTTCCATAATGTCTATTAGTCAATAAAGAAGGCAGTTTCTACCGTTTTAATAAGAGATACCTCTATGACATTTGGCTTCCCAATTTTGGCCAGTAGAGGAAAGACCTCAATCATCATCATATTCTCCTTGTTCTGTGAAGGAGAGCTTAAGAAAAGTCTCTCTTATATAAACTTTGCAGCACCTAGAAGGTAAGTTTCATTAGGACTCAGTTTATAATAGGGTTTTTACAAGTAGGACCACAGAGGGGTTTGATGCAGTAGCATCTGAGGCTTTTTCTTCCCTTTCAATGTTCAGATGGACCAGCCTTTCAGCTGGCCACTTCCTGGTGCATCCCACACATGCAAAGCTATGTCTTTTCTTCTCAGCCATTAGTGGTGAACATTTTGACCTGTGGGGCATACAAATTTTTCCCATAGTTAGGTTTAAGATTTGAATTGCCAAGGGTTTTTTTGACAAAAAGGTTTCCATACTATCGTGTATCCCCCTTTTTTATTTTAGGTTTGTTTGTTTTGTTGATGCTGAGTCTCAAAAAGGCATTTGAGTACACGATACCTATAGGCAGGAATCAAGGCCAGATTTCATCAAAATTCACCCAGCTGTTTTGGGTTGACTGTAGGTCGTTAACCTTGGGAAGAAAACTTAATTTTCCTTAGTTAAATCTCCTAGCAGGTAAAACAGAATGGCTACAAGATAATACTGGGTACAACAGAAAAAATTATAGAGAACATGTTGTATGTGCCATCTCAAAGTTATTGTTACAGACTTTAAGTAAATACAAAGTGTGGACAAGAATTTATATTTCCAATTAACTAAGGTGCAATTACTTTTTATCAGAACCGTAACCCAATGTTGTTTAATATCCACCATATTTACTTTTACTAAGTCCTAAAAAACCATGTAACCCTGTAGACAGAGTCTGGGAAAAATTGGATATTGTTGAACTACAGTCATTTACATTACATTGAATATAGACCCGTGTCCCTCTCCCGCCCTTTGCCACCACCGCTCCCGATTCCCATTTCAGTCAGTTTTTCTGATGCAGTTCTTCTGTTGTTGTTTCTTTTTAATAATGCATCCCTCCCCATAGAAATATTTACAACTGGGTTATTGGCGCTTAGCGATCCACAGATGAGGGATACCATTTTGTCGTTTGTTTTTGCTGGACTTGTTACTTACACTTACATCATATATCTTCTACCTCATCCATCTTACCTGCAAAAGTTCATGATGTTTTTCTTTCTTTACGCGACTCGCATAGAACTCCATTGTTGTACATGGTACCAACATTTTCTCTATCCAACTCCTCAGTTGAGGGGCATTTGGGTTGGTTCCAGCGTTTTGCCTTGTGAACATAGCTGCAATAAAGAGTAGCTGTGGCATGTATTTCTGCAGTAAGAATGAGTCTTGTGGGGTAATATACCCAGGAGTGGTATGACTGGGGTAAAAGGAAGCTCATTTTGAGTTTCCAAAGGTTATCCACACTACGCCTTTCACATAGTGGCTGTACAGTTACATTCCCACCAGCAATGGAGTGCGTTGTTCCCTACTTTTCCCTAGCAACCCATCAGCACTTGGATAGCGTTGGTGTTTCTTTGATCCTGGCCAGTCTTATCGGAGTGAGTTGATACGTTAGAGTGGATCTTGCATTTGCATTTCCCGAGTTGTTAGTGACATGGAGAATGGCTGAAGAACATCTTAAAAACTGGTCAATAAGTACTCAATATGTAATCTAGGGAAAGCAAATTAACACACTCTAAGGATACATCCACTCCCATAAGACCTGGCAGGATCCAAGAAAACACTAAAAGATGGAGCAAAGAACTAAAGAACTTCACAGAGGAGGAATTATATTATTACTTTTAATTATCATTAAGTACTGCTGATAATGGGTTAGCTCATATGAAAGTACATTGTGAATTGCAAAGTGGTATGTAAATATTTTTATCAGATTGAATTTTCCTTCATATTTATTTAAATTTATTTGAGTTTAACATGTCTCTTACTATGCAGCTTTCTTTATATTATGCAATTTGAAATGAGTATTCACATAACGCTGCACAGATGGTAAACCCTTATTTGTCTTGGGATAAGTAAATTATTTCAGGTCACAACAAAGAAGCTTCTTTATGCAGCAAGAGAGAGAAGCAAGAAGGAGGAGCTAGAAAATTCATCAAATATAGAGCATGGTTAATTGTAGTGTGTTTAGGCCCAAAGTGCTAGCTATAATCAGTTCCTACTCTACTATTCAGAGGGGACATTGTGGAAGAGGAGTCAGAATGATTGTAAAACCCTGTGACAACTGCTCTTGTGTACAGGCCAGATATGTTGTACTCATTTACTCTTAACAAAATGGTTGCCTACATAAAATATGCCAAGACCATATCAATCCATATGCCAACTTGGATGGAGGAAAATTTTGCAATACCCAGACCTTAGATGAAGAGTTATGACTAATCAAGGAATGCCTGAAAGGGAGAACATATTCGTTTTCTTTTTTAGTTTCCAGGGATTAGACTCAAATCCTGAGGGTTCAGCCCTAAAAATTTCAAGTAAATATACAAGAAATGGTCATTGAGACAGACAGCCTTGTAAGGTCAAAATGTGTAGTAGATGGAAGGGCAGGGTGGAAATAATGAAATCATCATAAGTCATACAACACAAAGCATAAAAGATAATTTTAGCATTAATATGTCTTTAACCCCATACAGGGGTCAGGGAACATTCGCAGAAGAGGGACAGAAAGAGACAGGAAAGTGTGCAAGGCCAAATGAAAATGAAGTCCTACAAGCTCCGAAACCGTTCAGTAGCCAGCATGGTGCGCATGCCCTTTAATGCCAGCACTCAGGAGGCAGAGGCAGGCGTATCTTGTGGAGTTCAGGCCAGGCCTGGGTCTACAGAGTGAGTTCCAGGACAGCTGGGGCTATCAGGAAAACCCTTCTCCAAAAAATACCAAAAAAGAAAAGAAAAAAAAAAAGACCGTGTTTCATTGAACCTACAGCACAGGTGCGAGGCATGCCACAAGAATGCATGCAAGCTCAGTCAGGCAAAAATCTAGCACAGAACTGCAGAAATGTGTAGCAGAACCCAAACTTGGCTGAAGAAATATTGCAGCTGATTGTCATTGGATGAGTAAGAACTGTCCTTCTTTACAAGAAGGATTCAGATAGGCTGACTAGACAGACTCAGGGGATGAGTTGGTAGTGAGGAGTGAGTGAGGAGACCAGTGTTCCCACAAAGACCCTAGCACAAATGAAAGAATATGTGAACTCTGGGAGGAGGACTGCAGGAAAGTGCCAATGGAAAAATGGGTAATAAAGGTGATTAAGACTGAAAATTTTATGTATGAAAATACAGAAAAATTCAATCAATAAAATGTATAGTAAAATCTGTAATTATGAGACATTTTTCATATTTGGAATCAATATAAAGTTTTAAATCATATTATTTTCCTTCATTCAAACAAGGTGTTATCACTGGTATACAAAATTCTTCAAACCCAATGTCACCTTTGACTCATTTTATTTCTGATTTTATTTACTTCTGTTTGAATGTTTTAGTGTTTATTGAGCATCTACTATATGTTATCCACCATTTTAGACCCTAATAAAGTAAATCAGGCAAATAAATATCCTTGTCAGACTGGAGTAAACATTTTAATTTTTATAATTATTAATGTGTGGGCCACTGAAGTTGACCAAGCCTGGGAAGCTTTGTAACATTAAACACTTTTTTTCATACAATGATTAGAAATTTTGGCATCTGTTTTTCAGAAATATTATGCTTTTTTTTATTTATCTTTTTTATGTGTATGGATTGTACCTGTCGGCATGCAGGTTTGTGCCCCGTGTCATGCAATGCTGGCGGAGTGTCAAAAGAGGGCATCGGATTACCCGGGAACTGGAGTCAAAGACAGTTCTCAGCTGGCATATGGGTGCTGGGGATCAACGCCGGGTCCTCTGCAAGAGCAGTTTGGCACTCTTAACATAGACGCATCTCTCCCAGTCCCTAAATTATTTATTTAATATTCCACTTTACTTGTTATATCTTGAATGGCTTGCATAAATATTATTGTTTTATATATTCTACATGCTAATATAGTATGATATAATATGATTCTACATGTTAATATAATACAAATTAATATCCCAGACATATTTTCCATATTCTCTATGGCCTTGTGTTTCACTTTATTTATTATTTGTCTGTAATAGATGATTTTAAAACTATTTTAATGCTAATTATAAACCTTTGCTTTGGTTTCCTGTACTTTTGCGACTCTACACAAAATACTATTTATACCAATGTCTTGAAATGTATCATGAAGTTTTTTGCAAAACTTTTAGGTTTCCAATTCTTACATTGAGGTCTTTGGGGCAAGAAATGTTGTCTTGTTTGAATGTTCTGTACAAAGCTATAAATTTTTGCTGTACAAATTAGTAAAGAGACTATCTATTCTTTCTCGAATGACGGTCTTTTTGGAAACATTAAGTATTACTGGCTTATAGATGTGTACATTTATTTCCATATTTCATTTGTCTCCTTTATTTTTTTTATTTTTTTTTTTTATTTTTTTTTCTTATTTTAATTTATTTCTGTAATGTGTACTCATATGTACTTGTCTGCTGCAAGTTTTGTGCACTCCGTGTGGATTACCCTGGAACTGGAGTTCTCCTGAATTGGAGTTTCAGTAACGAGTTCTCGGCCGCCTGTTGGTGCTGGGATCGAACCTCGGGTCCCTTGTAAGAGCGGTCGGGCGCTCTTAACCGCTAGGCCATCTCTCAATCAGCCCCCATTTGCTCCTTTATGAAAATAACATACTCTGTTTGTATAGAGAGGCGTCAGCAGTATGTTTGTACCTTGAGTGCTTTCGTTCTTTCTTTCTTTCTTTCCATTTTTGTCAAAAAAGTACTGATTTATTTTAAGCTAAATAATGTGTATTAAATATTTGTGTTATATGTACATGGTAGGAGAGCCCTCAAGAAAAAATTTAAAAAAATAGATTATTTTCAGGAATTAAAATCAGTAACAAATTTGGCACAATATAATATTACTCAAGTGACACAGGCAGTTATATTTAATTAAAATATTTTTACATATTATTAAAAAATTACAAGTGTGTGTTTATTTTTAATAGAATTTTAAATTTGTATACATTTAATTCGATATTTAAATGCACTCACTAATCTCCATCTTCTATTATTGCCCTTGTCCAAATGAATATGTTCTATTATATACATAAAAGGCCTACCTGTCAATGTTATCAGACTTGGCAACCTGAAAGTATACAAGTCACAGGATATAAAGGGGAACCTAATATTAGTTTTCTTCCGAATATATATGATATTAAACTGAGTCTTAAGAATTTATTGTTATATGCATAGATTAATGTATTCTCAGCTGTCTGGAGACCTTTTCCTTTGCAACAGGTGGTAATTAACCCAGAAATCCTAAACAACCCAACAGGCAGATAACAAGAGGGTACAGAGTTCTTATCCCAGAATAGGACACATATAGCAAACTTCTGCCCCGCAAGGCTCAGAGCTAATTGCAGAAAAGGAGTAAAAGGATTGTAAAAATCCAGAGGTAACTGAATACCATAAGGAAACAAAGTTTTCCAACAACACAGATCAGTTATACATGTGACTCACAGCCACAATGACACATGCAAAAGATCCCCTGCCAGATCAAACAGAAAAAAAAAAAAAAGTAGAATAAAGCAGTGGGTAAGCAGCTCCAAGCCCACATAAGGGAGGGGGAGACAATCCTTTTCAAGTAATGGGATTCTTGGTAGGTTAACCAGGCTGCGGTGGATAGATCTACACTGAAGACATTTGGCAACACAAATCAGCAGGTTTTTTTGTTTTGTTTTTGGTTTTGTTTTGTTTTGTTTTTTTTCTAAATCCTCAGGTCTTTTTTTTTTCTCATCTATGTTTTTATTGAA
This sequence comes from Rhizomys pruinosus, assembly GCA_009823505.1. Classification (NCBI taxonomy): domain Eukaryota; kingdom Metazoa; phylum Chordata; class Mammalia; order Rodentia; family Spalacidae; genus Rhizomys; species Rhizomys pruinosus. Next base: position 509,782 of record VZQC01015653.1, read on the forward strand.
ATTTTTTGTGTATTTCAATAAACATCTTAATCCTATGTTAGACCCCTCATTATACCCCTTCCCCACGCACACCCCAACATCCCCCCCCCTGGATTCATACATTCTGTCATATATATTAAGTCTACCAAGTCAAATTTTGTGTTCTCATATGTCCTCAGTACAAGTTAATCCACTGGAGTCAGTCAGACTAAGAGGAGTCACTCCTTTAAAGAACTATCTCTTCCTCAGTCCAGTAGTAATCAACTGCCAGTATTCCTCAGCTAAAGTTGTGGCTAATCACATTTTCCCGAGTTGTATGCTGGGTTTGTGTGCACGATGTGCATGGGTTTTATGCATGCTATCACTATTTATGTAAGTTAATATAAACATGGTCCCAAAGGCACCAATCCTACACCTTACAATCTTTCTGCCACCTCTTCACAAAGTCCTTGGCCATGGGTGGGTGAGGCTTAGAAAGAAGTCCTCCTCTTTTGCTAATTTTTCTTGAAGGTAGCTACAATTATTGTGAAGTGTGTGATGTTAGTATAAATTTCAATACATTGTATTTTTGATGGGGTGTTATTGAATCTGTAGATCATTTGCTTCTTATGGATAATGTCATAATAATGCTTCAAAGGAATAAAAAGTGGGACATTTCATCTTTTATTATACACTCTAATTTTGTTAGGCAATACACTTTGCTTTAGAAAAGTCTTTCATTTAAATACATAAGTTTAATCCTAAGTATTTCACATTTTGCAGCTATTGAACATGGGGTTGCTTTCATGATTTTTTCCTCAAGAAGTTTGTTATTGATATATAGCTACTGCTTTCTCTACTGTCATTGTATACTGCTGCTGTACTTAATTTATTTTTCAGTTCCAGTGGTATTTTCTTGGAATCTAAGATTTGTAGATATGGAATTCATCTTAAAATATATATTTAATTTTTCCCCTTTCATAACGTGCAGTTATTTCTGTTTCTTACTGATATGCTCCAGCTAAAGTTTAATCTGCCATACTAAGAGCAGTGAAAGCAGATAAAATTATGTTGTGCTTAATGTTCTTTCTCACAGTTCAGTAAAATATTGGCTATGACTTTTTCCACATATTCATTTTGTCATATTGAGTTTTGTTCCTTGCATTCCTAGTTTTCCATTACTTTTATCATGAAGGTCTTTGAATTTTATCAAATGCATTTTCTGACTCTATCACAATGATCATATTTATTCTTCATTCTATTCATTTTTGCACTATGGGCTCATACCGAACAATCTTTGCCTCTGTGATATTAAACCAACTTGATTTTTTTGGTGTGCCCTTAGTTTTTCTACATTTTGTTAAGGATTTGAGATCTGCACTTTGGGTAATATTTTTCCAAGTCTGCTATTTGCTTCTTTCTTCTTCTTTCTTTCTTTCTTTCTTTCTTTCTTTCTTTTTTTCTTTCTTTCTCTTTTTTGGGGGATTATGAGGTTCCACAAGGTAATTGTAGCCTGTCAGAAGTTTTTAAGTGTTTTCTCTTGTTTACTTTTTAGACTGATAAATGTTATGTTAATTATTTAAAGAGTTTATAAATTTCCACCAATAAAGCTTGTTCTCTGTTTTTTTTTTTTTTGATGGCAGAGTTTATTATACATCCCAAATCATTACTTGTGATTTGGTTGAATTGAAGGTTTTAATATATGATACAGCTCTGTTGTAGATATATGCTATGTATCTAGAAATGTGTCCCTTTTCCATTTTTCTTTAATTGTTTTTCTTCACAAGAAAACAGAAACAATACAAAATGACAATAACAAACAAAGCAAAAACAACAAAAAGGGGGGGGGTTCCATTTCTTTTTTTTTTTTTTTTTTTTTTGTTATTTTTTCTTTTCATTGTCTCTTTCTTTCTTTTTTCCTGCTCTTTCAGGGCTGCCAGAAGGAAGTCTGTTTACTGCCTAGTCCAGGAAGCCTTGAGTCTCAGCGTGAGAAAGAGTACTGGTTAATTTGGGGGTCTCATCCTAAACTATGTAATCAATTTCTAGCTCCTGTTTACTTAGTTACCTTCTGAAAGGGGTCACCCAATTGCCAGAAGGGAATCAGATGCAGACCACTCTGACTTCTTCCTGCTGAAAAGGGAGGTTGGGTGTGGCAACTGGGGTATCCCATCATTCAGAGGTCATCTAAAAGGACCCCCCAAGCATAACTATAAAGGGGAAAATCCTTGATGTTGCCCGTGAAAGTGAAATGAAGGTAGAAGTAGTCATCTACAGATCTAGGCAGGGACCAGAAGAAGTAAGAGCAGGTGAAGTGCAGTGTCCAACTTTAAAAAGTCCATTAGAATTTTTAACCCAGGAGTTTTTTTTTTTTTTCCATTTTTGTGTCTTTCTGTTCATTTGGCCATGATGACTGGACTCAGGATCTGCTTTTCAGGCTTTTAATAGTCCAGGAATGAGTTTCCACTTATAGCAACTAGTGTAGTTGCTATAAAGAAAGAGGACAGTTTATAAATTGAACATTAATTAACAACAAATGGATTTGTCCTTTGGCTGCAGGTGATCCTACTCTGTTACTCAAGACCAAGATCTAAGTTTTTATGCTTGTTTAAACATTATTTTCATATAATGTTATGTTCAATATGTGGAGGCACAATTTTTCAGGTTTTAAAAGAATATATCAACTATTTATCTTTCGGTTATACTTTCTTTTTGGTGCTTAAGTCCACACAATAGTAATGTACAACTGGAAGTCCAGTACAAGCCAGGAATGGACCAAAAACCAACCACAACCCTTTATAAGCCCATTTAGAGGGCTGGAGAGATGGTCAGCGGTTTTAAGAGCACGGATGCTCTTTCAGAGGACCTGGGTTCTATCCCCAGCACCCACATGGCGGCTGAGAACCGTCTGTAACTCCAATTCCAGGAGAACTCCAGTTCCAGGGGAATCATGACACCCTCTTCTGACCTCCGCGGCATTGGTGACATGGGTGCACAGACCTACATGCATACAGTACATTCATACACATAAATAAATAAATTAAAATTTAAAAAATTAAAAAATAAGACCATTTCGAACATTAGTGAACTGGCTTTAATGTTTATACCTTTCACTCTAGAAACATTTAACCACTTCAATCCAGTACAAGTATCTTATTTTCTACTAAACTTTCAATATTTATGCCCATCCAGACAAATGGGCAGTTCCCCAAACACATACCACAAAATAAAAACCTTAAAGTGACCCTGTAAGTCCTATTTATGGTAATTACTTTTTATGTATTATCTTGTTAAATATATTCTTGTTATGCTCTACAAACTATTGGCCTTTGTGTCTGTTTTTCATCCATTAAAAATTGGTGTTAAACCTATTTAAATTTTAATGTGTGCTTTTTTTATGTGTGTATGAATGTATTGTCTGCATGTAGGTTTGTGCACCCGTGTCGTGCAATGCCGAGGAGGTCAGAAGAGGGAGTCAGATTCCCCTGGAACTGGAGTTCTCCTGGAATTGGAGTTACAGACGGTTCTCAGCCGCCATGTGGGTGCTGGGGATAGAACCCAGGTCCTCTGAAAGAGCAGTCCGTGCTCTTAACCGCTAGACCATCTCTCCAGCCCTCTAAATGGGCTTATAAAGGGTTGTGGTTGGTTTTTGGTCCATTCCTGGCTTGTACTGGACTTCCAGTTGTACATTACTAATTGTGTGGACTTAAGCACCAAAAAGAAAGTATAACCGAAAGATAAATAGTTGATATATTCTTTTAAAACCTGAAAAATTGTGCCTCCACATATTGAACATAACATTATATGAAATAATGTTAAACTAGCATAAAAACTTAGATCTTGGTCTTGAGTAACAGAGTAGGATCACCTGCAGCCAAAGGACAATTCCACTGTTGTTGTTAATTAATGTTCAATTATAAACTGTCCTCTTTCTTTATAGCAACTAACTAGTTGCTATAAGTGGAAACTCATATCATGACTATTAAAAAGCCTGAAAAGCAGATCCTGAGTCCAGTCATCATGGCCAAATGAACAGAAGGAGACACCTAATAAATGGAGACTTTAAAACTCCTGGTTAAGAAATTCTAATGGACTTTTAAGTTGGACACTGCACTTCACCCTGCTCTTACTTCTTCTGGTCCCCTGCCTAGATCATGTAGCTGACTACTTCTACCTTCATTTCACTTTCACGGGCAACAATCAAGGATTTTCCCCTTCTAGTTATGCTTGGGGGTCTTTTAGATTGACCCTATGAATGGGAGATACCCCAGTTGCCACACCCAACATCCCTTTTCAGCAAGGAAGAAGTCAGAGTGGTCGGCATCCTGATTCCCTTCTGGCTATTGGGGTGACCCTTTTCAAAGGGTAACATAAGTAAACAGGAGCTAGAAATTGATTACATAGTTTAGGGATGAGAGCCCCCAAATTAACTAGGCTCTTTCTCAGCTGAGAACTCAAGGCTTCCTGGACTAGGCAGTAAACAGACTTCCTTCTGGCAGCCCTGAAAGAGCAGGAAAAGAAGAAAGAAAAGAGACAATGAAAAAAAGAGAAGTACATACCAAGCCCTGCAGATTGATTTCACCAGAATAAGAAATGGAACCCCCCCCTTTTTGTTGTTTTTGCTTTGTTTTGTTATTGTCATTTTGTATTGTTTCTGTTTTCTTGTGAAAAGAAAAACAATAAAGAAAATAATGGAAAAGGACACATTTCTAGATACATAGCATATACTACAACAGAGCTGTAATCATATATTAAAACCTTCAATTAAACCAAATCACAAGTAATGATTTGGGTATGTATAATAAGACTCTGCCATCAAAAAAAAAAAAAAAAACAGAGAACAAGCTTTATTGGTGAAATTTATAAACTCTTTAAATAATTAACATCAACATTTATCAGTCTATAAAGTAAACAAGAGAAAACACTTAAAAACTTCTGACAGGCTACAATTACCTTGTGGAACCTCATAAATCCCCCAAAAAGAGAAAGAAAGAAAAAAAGAAAGAAAGAAAGAAAGAAAGAAAGAAAGAAAGAAAGAAAGAAGCAAATATAGACTTGGAAAAATATTACCCAAAGTGCAGATCTCAAATCCTTAACAAAATGTAGAAAAACTAAGGGCACACCAAAAAAATCAAGTTGGTTTAATATCACAGAGGCAAAGATTGTTCGGTATGAGCCCATAGTGCAAAAATGAATAGAATGAAGAATAAATATGATCATTGTGATAGAGTCAGAAAATGCATTTGATAAAATTCAAAGAACCTTCATGATAAAAGTAATGGAAAACTAGGAATGCAAGGAACAAAACTCAATATGACAAAATGAATATGTGGAAAAAGTCATAGCCAATATTTTACTGAACTGTGAGAAAGAACATTAAGCACAACATAATTTTATCTGCTTTCACTGCTCTTAGTATGGCAGATGAAACTTTAGCTGGAGCATATCAGTAAGAAACAGAAATAACTGCACGTTATAGAAAGGGGAAAATTAAAATATATATTTTAAGATGAATTCCATATCTACAAATCTTAGATTCCAAGAAAATACCACTGGAACTGAAAAATAAATTAAGTACAGCAGCAGTATACAATGACAGTAGAGAAAGCAGTAGCTATATATCAATAACAAACTTCTTGAGGAAAAAATCATGAAAGCAACCCCATGTTCAATAGCTGCAAAATGTGAAATACTTAGGATTAAACTTATGTATTTAAATGAAAGACTTTTCTAAAGCAAAGTGTATTAGACATTAACAAAATTAGAGTGTATAATAAAAGATGAAATGTCCCACTTTTTATTCCTATTGAAAGGCATTATTATGACATTATCCATAAGAAGCAAATGATCTACAGATTCAATAAACACCCATCAAAATACCAATGATATTGAAATTTATACAAAATCACACACTTCACAATAATTGTAGCTACCTTCAAGAAAATTAGCAAAATGAGAGGACTTCTTGTTCTAAGCCTCACCCACCCATGGCCCAGGGACTCTTGTGGAAGAGGTGGCAGAAAGATTGTAAGATGTAGGATTGGTGCCTTTGGGACCATGTTTATATTAACTTACATAAATAGTGATAGCATGCATAAAACCCATGCACATTCAGTGCACACAAACCAGCATACAACTGGGGAAATGGACAGTAGGCCACAACTTTAGCTGAGGAACTACTGGCAGTTGGATTACTACTGGGAGAGGAGAGTAGATGTTCTTTAAAGGAGTGACTCCTCTTAGTCTGACTAGACTCCAGTGGATTAACTTGTACTGAGGAACATATGAGAACACAAATTTGACTTGGTAGGACTTAATATATATGACAGAATGTATGAAATCCAGGGGAAGGATATGGCGGTGTGGATGAGAGAGGAGGTCTAAATAGGATTAAGATGTATTATATGAAATACACAAAAATTCAATAAAAATAGATGAGAAAAAAAAAGACCTGAGGATTTAGAAAAAAACAAAACAAAACAAAACAAAACAAAAAAAAAACCTGCTGATTTGTGTTGCCAAATGTCTTCAGTGTAGATCTATCCACCGCAGCCTGGTTAACCTACCAAGAGTCCCATTACTTGAAAAGGATTGTCTCCCCCTCCCTTATGTGGGCTTGGAGCTGCTTACCCACTGCTTTATTCTACTTTTTTTTTTTTTTTCTGGTTTGATCTGGCATGGGACTTTTGCATGTTGTCATTGTGGCTGTGAGTTCACATGTATAACTGATCTGTTCTGTTGAAAACTCTTGTTTCCTTATGGTATTCAGTTACCTCTGGATTTTTACAATCCTTTTACTCCTTTTCTGCAATTAGCTCTGAGCCTTGCGGGGCAGAAGTTTGCTATATGTGTCCTATTCTGGGATAAGAACTCTGTACCCTCTTGTTATCTGCCTGTTGGGTTGTTTAGGATTTCTGGGTTAATTACCACCTGTTGCATAAGGAAAAGTCTTCCAGACAGCTGAGAAATACATTAATCTATGCATATAACAATAAATTCTTAAGACTCAGTTTAATATCATATATATTCGGAAGAAAACTAATATTAGGTTCCCCTTTATATCCTGTGACTTGTATACTTTCAGGTTGCCAAGTCTGATAACATTGACAGGTAGGCCTTTTATGTATATAATAGAACATATTCATTTGGGAAAGGGCAATAATAGAAGATGGAGATTAGTGAGTGCATTTAAATATCGAATTATATTGTATAAAATTTGCAAAATTCTATTAAAAATAAACACACACTTGTAATTTTTTAATAATATGTAAAAATATTTTAAATTAAATATAACTGCCTGTGTCACTTGAGTAATATTATATTGTGCCAATTTGTTACTGATTTTAATTCCTGAAATAATCTATTTTTAAATTTTTTTCTTGAGGCTCTCCTACCATGTACATATAACACAAATATTTAATACACATTATTTAGCTTAAAATAAATCAGTACATGATCAAAATGAAAGAAAGAAAGAAAGAAAGAAAGCACTAAGGAAAACATACTGCTGAGCCTCTCTAATACAAACAGAGTATGTTATTTTCATAAAGGAGACAAATGGGGGCTGGAGAGATGGCCTAGCGGTTAAGAGCGCCGACCGCTCTTACAGAGGACCCGGGTTCGATCCCCAGCACCCACATGGCGGCCGAGAACCGTCTGAAACTCCAATTCCAGGAGAACTCCAGTTCCAGGGGAATCCAACACGGGTGCACAAACTTGCATGCAGACAAGACATTGATACACATACAGAAATAAATAAAATTAAGAAAAAAAAATAAAAAAAAATAAATAAAAAAATAAAGGAGACAAATGAAATATGGAAATAAATGTACACATCTATAAGCCAGTAATACTTAATGTTTCCAAAAGAGTCATTGGAGAATAGATAGTCTCTTTACTAATTTGTACAGCAAAAATTTATAGCTTTGTACAGAACATTCAAACAAGACAACATTTCTTGCCCCAAAGACCTCAATGTAAGAATTGGAAACCTAAAAGTTTTGCAAAAAACTTCATGATACATTTCAAGACATTGGTATAAATAGTATTTTGTGTAGAGTCGCAAAAGTACAGGAAACCAAAGCAAAGGTTTATAATTAGCATTAAACTAGTTTTAAAAATCATCTATACAGACAAATAATAAATAAAGTGAAACACAAGCCTAGAGAATATGAGAAAATATGTGCTGGATATTAATTTGTATTATATTAACATGTAGAATCATATTATATCATACTATATTAGCATGTAGAATATATAAAACAATAATATTTATGCAAGCCATTCAAGATATAAGTAAGTGGAATATTAGAATAAATAATTCTAGGGACTGGAGAGATGGTCTAGTGGTTAAGAGTGCCAACTGCTCTTGCAGAGGACCCGGGTTCGATCCCCAGCACCCATATGGCAGCTGAGAACTGTCTTTGACTCCAGTTCCCGGGTAATCCGAGACCCTCTTCTGACCTCCGCAGCATTGCATGACACGGGTGCACAAACCTGCATGCAGACAGTACATCCATACACATAAAAAAAGTAAATAAAAAAAGAATAAATAATTCTGAAAAACAGATGCAAATTTCTAATCATTGTATGAAAAAGTGTTTAATGTGTACAAAGCTATCCACAGGCTTGGTCAACCTATCAGTGGCCACACATTAATATATAAAAATTAAAATGTTTACTCCAGTCTGACAAGGATATTTATTTGCCTGATTTACTTTATTAGGGTCTAAAATGGTGGATAACATATAGTAGATGCTCAATAAACATAAACATTCAAACAGAAGTAAATAAAATCAGAAATAAAATGAGTCAAAGGTGACATTGGGTTTGAAGAATTTTGTATACAGTAATAACATGTTGAATGGGAAGGAAATAATATGATTTAAATTTATATTGATTCCATATGAAAAATGTCTCATAATTACAGATTTTTACTATACATTTTTATTGAATTTTTCTGTATTTCATACATAAATTTTCAGTCTTAATCACCTTTATACCCATTTTTCCATTGGCACTTTCCTGCAGTCCTCCTCCCCAGAGTTCACATATTCTGTCATTTGTGCTAGGGTCTATTGTGGGAAACTGGTCTCCTCACTCACTCCTCACTACCAACTCATCCCCTGAGCTCTAGTCAGCCTATCTGAATTCCTTCTTGTAAAGAAGGACAGTTCTTACTCATCCAATGACAATCAGCTGCCAATATTTCTTCAGCCAAGTTTGGGTTCTGCTACACATTTCTGCAGTTCTGTGCTAGATTTTTGCCTGACTGAGCTTGCATGCATCTTGTGCATGCTGACACCTGTGCTGTAGGTTCATATGAACAGGTTCTTTTTTTTTTTTTTTTCTTTTTGGTATTTTGGAGACAGGGTTTCCCTGTAGCCCCAGCTGTCCTGGAACTCACTCTGTAGACCAGGCTGGCCTTGAACTCACAAAGATCCGCCTGCCTCTGCCTCCTGAGTGCTAGGATTAAAGGCATGCGCCACCATGCCTGGCTATGAACAGGTTCTTAGGAGCTTGTAGGATTCATTTTCATTTGGCCTTGCACCACTTTCCTGTCTCTTTTCTGTCCCCTCTTCTGCAATGTTCCCTGATCCCTGTATGGGGTTAAAGACATATTAATGCTAAAATTATCTTTTATGCTTTGTGTTGTATGATTATGATGTATTTGCATTATTTCCACCCTGCCTCCATCTACTCACATTTTACCTCAAGCTGTCTGTCTCAATGACCATTTCTTGTATATTTACTTGAAATTTTTAGGGCTGAACCCTCAGGATTTGAGTCTAATCCCTGGAAACTAAAAAAGAAAAAGAATATGTTCTCCTTCTTTCAGCATTCCTTGATTAGTCATAACTCTTCATCTAAGGTCTGGGTATTGCAAAATTTTCCTCCATCCAAGTTGGCATATGGATTGATATGGTCTTGGCATATTTTATGTAGGCAACCATTTTGTTAAGAGTAAATGAGTACAACATATCTGGCCTGTACACAAGAGCAGTTGTCACAGGGTTTTACAATCATTCTGACTCCTCTTCCACAATGTCCCCTGAATAGTAGATGTAGGAACTGTATTATAGCTAGCACATTTGGGCCTAAACACACTACAATTAACCATGCTCTATATTTTGATGAATTTTCTAGCTTCCTCCTTCTTGCCTTCTCTCTCTTGCTGCATAAAGAAGCTTCTTTGTTGTGACCTGAAATAATTTACTTATCCCAAGAAATAGTTTACCATCTGTGCAGCTGTTATGTGAATACTTCATTCAAATTGCATAATATTAAGAAAGCTGCATAGTAAGAGACATGTTTAAACTCAAATAATATTAAATAAATATGAAGGAAAATTCAATCTGATAAAAATATTTACATACCACTTTGCAATTCACAATGTACTTTCATATGAGCTAACCCATTATCAGCAGTACTTAAGTGATAATTAAAAGAATATATAATTCCTCCTCTGTGAAGTCTATTCAGTTCTTTGCTCCATCTTTTGAGTGTTTTCTTGATCCTAGCCAGTCTTATGGGAGTGAGATGATATCTTAGAGTGGACTTAATTTGCATTTCCCTAATTATTAGTGACATTGAACAGTTTTTAAGATGTTTCTCAGCCATCTCCATGTCACTAACAACTAGGGAAATGCAAATAAAGACCACTCTAAGGTATCAACTCACTCCGATAAGACTGGCCAGGATCAAGAAAACAAACGATATCAAGTGCTGGAGTGGTTGTGGGGAAAGGGGAACACGCATCCATTGCTGGTGGGAATGTAAACTTGTACAGCCACTATGGAAAGCAGTGTGGAGAACCCTTGGAAAACTCAAAATGAGCTTGCCTTTTGACCCAGTCCTACCACTCCTGGGTATATACCCACAAGACTCATCTTACTGCAGAAATACATGCACAGCTATATTTATTGCAGCTCTGTTCACAATAGCAAAAAGCTGGAACCAACCCAAATGCCCCTCAACTGAGGAGTGGATAGAGAAAATGTGGTACATGTACACAATGGAGTTCTATGCAGTGGTAAAGAAAGAAAACATCATGAACTTTGCAGGTAAATGGATGGAGCTAGAAGATATTATATTAAGTGAAGTAACACAGTCCCAGAAAAACAAACGACAAATGGTATCCCTCATCTGTGGATGCTAGCGCCAATAACCCAGTTGTAAATATTTCTTGTGGAGAGGGATGCATATTAAAAGAACAACAACAGAAAGACTGCATCAGAAAACTGACTGAAATGGTGAATCGGGAGGGGTGGGAAGGGCGGGAGAGGGACACGGGTCTATATTCAATTAATGTATATTGACGTGAGTTCAACAAGTATCCAATTTTGCCCAGACTCTGTCTACAGGTTACATGGTGTTTTAGGACTTAGTAAAAGTAAATATGTGTATATTAAACAACATTGGGTTAAAGGTTCTGATAAAAACGGTAATGCACCTTAGTTAATTGGAAATATAAATTCTTGTCCACATTTGTTTTACTTAAAGTCTGTAACAATAACTTTGAGATTGGCACATACAAATGTTCTCTATAATTTTTCTGTTGTACAGTATCATCTTGTAGCATTCTCTTTTACCTGTAGGATGATTTAACGTAAGAAATTAAGTTTTCTTCCCAAGTTAACGACATACTGTCACCCAAAACAGCTTGGGTGAATTTGATGAAATCTGTGCCTTGATTCCTGCCTATAGGTACGTGTACTACAAATGCCTTTTTGAGACTCATGCATCAAAAAACAAAAACCTAAAATAAAAAGGGGGAATACAGATATGTATGAAACCTTTTTGTCAAAAACTTTGCAATTCAAATCTTAAAACTAACTATGGGAAAAGATTTGTATGCTCCCACAGGTCAAAATGTCACCAACTTAATGGCTGAGAAAGAAAAGACATAGCTTTGCATTGTGTGGGATGCACCAGGAAGTGCCAGCTGAAAGGCTGGTCCATCTGAACATTGAAAGGAAGAAAAGCCTCAGACTGCTACTGGCATCAAACCCCTCTGTGGATCCTACTTGTAACAACTATTTAAAATGAGTCCTAATGAAACTTACCTTCTAGGTGCTGCAAAGTTTTAATATGAGAGATTTTCTTAACTCTCCTTCACAGAACAAGGAGGAATATGATGATGATGAGGTCTTTCTCTAACTGCAAATTGGAGCCAAATGTCATAGAGGTAATCTCTTATAAAACCGGTAGAACTGCCTTCTTTAATTGACTAATAGACATAGGAACTGTGAAAAGAATTATTCTCTCTTCAGAATCAAATATAATACTAAAGTCTCCTTAAGCTGTGCACTTAAGCAAAATATATTAATACAGGAGAGCTCTGATATCAGCAATGGATTATTCTATGAAGGAGATGTTGGCCAGGGGATCCAAGCCGCCCCACCCCCCAAAAATGTAAAGGCTTCTTGCCTGTAAACTGGGATACCTGCAAGAAGAGAGGCGATAAGACCCTGCTATGGAAGACCCAATGTAAGCATGGGAAAGATGTATTGAGACCACACTTGCAAGTGTACAGTTGGTCTCTGGAATACCAGAGAGTGTTACCAAAGGCCACTAAACCAATAAAGCAAATATAGGTCTCCTTGAGTCAAGCAAGACTCCTCTGTCAGCACCAGCTACACCTCACCTGCCTGGAAATACTGTGCAGCAGTGGCAGCCATATGCCTGTATATCCCAAATCTAATTGGCTATTAGCTCTCTCCTTGGAGGAATAACACCTGGCTGATGCCACAGCTACATCCTCTAGTGGTTAGGAGACGTTATCACGCCACAGTAAGCCCTCTTCATATTTTACAGAAAAAAACAACATTCTATGTTAATACACATCCAAAACATCTGTGTCTATACCAAGTAACCTTACCAATAAAATTAGTGACTGCTTTAATATTACACCTTATATATCTAATTGCTTGTGATTCATAGTAGGATTGAAAGGTTATTTCTGATCAAACTGTCAGCCCATGAAAGGAAAGAGCCAGAAATGACCAGAGTCAAAAATTGACAGCTCCAGAGAACGTAGATTGTTTTGTTCTCGTCCACCTGTGCCCCTTTTTTCTAAGCCTAGGAAACAATCTCTGGAAGAGGGGGCACTTTGGTAGAATGTAAGGGCTTGATTGGGGTGAATGGTTGAAACTACAGCATTCATAGACTGGCAACTTATTTGATCAACTGATTGGAACATACAAGCCCCCCGTGGATGGTTGGGACCCTTGGGCTGTGTGGGTTGGGGCACCAAACTGCTTGCAAATTGGTTTTACATGAAGGATCCTTGTACTCATAAATTATTACTGGGCTGGAGAGATGGCCTAGCGGTTAAGAGCACCGACCGCTCTTACAGAGGACCTGGGTTCGATCCCCAGCACCCACATGGCGGCCAAGAACCATTTGAAACTCCAGTTCCAGGAGAACTCCAGTTCCAGGGAAACCAGACACCCTCTTCTGACCTCCGTGGCATTGCACGACACGGGTGCACAAACTTGCATGCAGACAGTACATTCATACATATACAGAAATAAATAAAATTAATAAAAAAATTTAAAAAATAAAAAATATTACTTACTGTTAAAAAATGAAAAAAGTAATAGAAAAAAATAAAAGAACATATAATTATACATTAATTGAGAGAGATGACCATCTTTACCCTTAGTACATTACTGAGAAAATTTCATACTGCTAAAATTTTTATACTTTGCATAGTATCATCATAATAAGAAATTCAAGACATGATTTTAATCTCTACTATACCAGTTCAGTACACATAAAATGAAGTTTATTTCTTTTTTATCCAGTAAAATGATGGCATTTGTAAAGCTTACTCCTGGGTCTGGCTGATTAGTCTATAGCACACAAGATTTTGACCAATTATTTCTCTAAGTACTTCTATTTTTATAATTTCCTGCATATATTTCTAGAGATAGCTAGGTCAAGAAAGCTATACATTGTGTAAATAATCTGAGTGTTAAATACAAGCAGCAGTTTTCTATGTTTGAGTATGAACAAAATAAGTTAGTATTGTTTTCTTCTGACATTGGAAAGAAAGTACATCCCAGTTCTTATAAAAACAAAATCAAAGAAACATTTTCTAATGTTACCTAGTTTATTTCTCAAGAATTAGTAGGACACAGGAGCTGGAGAGATGGTTCAGTGGTTAAGAGCACTGTACACTCTTTCTGGGGACCTGGGTTTGATTCCTAGCATCCATGTAGTAGCTAACAACTGTCTCTAATTCCAGTTTCAGGGAATCTGATGCCCTCTTCTGACTCCCATCATGCAATGCTCACACACATTTGGGCAGTACATTCATATACATAAAAATAATAATAGTAAATAAAATAAAAATAATTAGTGGGATACAGAAGTTAATAGCAGAATGTTAGATGTGATTAGGGAGAATAAGAGTCTATTGTCGATACACTACCTCTTGTAAGGACTAACTGGGTGACCTTGGTAATATTTGACTTAACTCTGACTTCGATAATTCACTATTAAAGAAGAGATAATTATGAAACTATGAAAAAGATTACTTGTGCGTTATGCATGACTACATTTTGAATTGATGGCTATGAAAGTGCTTAGACTACAGAATTTGTTATTTGATAATTATATTAAACTCTCAGATTTTACAAACAGCATTATTCATGCTCTTTTTTTTTATTGGTGCTTTGTGCATTTCATACATCATTTTCCAATTCAGATCAGGTATATTTCCCTTTCCCTTCCCCCCTACCCCCACCCCATCCCAGATCATGCATTTTGCCGTAACTGTCCTGCATCTTTCTCTCAGTTTTTTTTTTTCATTTTTTAGCTATAAGTGATGATCCATGAGTAAAGCATCCTTCATATGAAACCAATTTGCAGGCTGTTGTGTCCAAACCCCCACAGCCCCACCTTCCAGCGGGGGGTGAGGGGTTGTATGTTCAATCAAGTTGATCAAATGAGTGTCCAGACTACATTGCTGTAGTTTCACCATTCACCCCAAT